>JAPMOQ010003455.1:0-11238 GCA_026543055.1 Argiope trifasciata
AATTTATTTTTACTATTTGCTAGCTTTATAAACCTAAAATTTACTACTTGCACTCATATAAACAACAATGCATTTCAAAACATTCAAAGAGCATTCTGCAATTGTGTAATTAAGCAAACAAACCAAATTACATTAGGTATTTCTTACGAATTTCTTGCTTTACAAACCGGGAGCAATTTTTTATTCATCATGTTCGTTATCAATCACCCCCATAAAAAAGCTATATTTTTAGAAAATGGTACAGTCCTCAATGATGAAAGGGCATCCAAATTTAATAAAAGGCTCAAAGTCTACATTCTTTGATCGAAAAATCTCTGTTTCCTTTCAATACCGTTTTTGTATCTCGGATTTATTTTTTCTTTCTTCAAAAATTCGTTGAACACCTACACACATCGTGATTAATGAACAAGTTTCCTATCTCAAGTAGCCGATAAACTTCATTAAGACTCCACAATACGATTAGGAAGTGGGAAAAAACTTTTCTCTTATAACGAAACAATTTCTTTTTCCTTCTTCTCAGCATTGATTATGCTGGGGCTACTTGTTTGAATTTGGTTTCCTTTTTCTGCCGAGAAAGGTTAAATTAAGATAATATAGAGACTGGTAATCTATAATAAGGGATTAATTTCAAATTGGTAATATTAAAAAAGAATGGCTTTTTATCATCGGGGTAATGTCAGATATTATTTTTACTAAATTAAATATGTATTTCACAATCGATATTATTAATAGGGTGTTAATTATTAGATTGGTAATTATTTTTAGAAATCAATTAATCAAATTTTTTGTAATATATATGTCTATATGCTTGGATGAATGAAAATAGTGCAAGTGTAATCATATTTATTTTTCTATGGATTTTTACCATATGGTCAAACTAGGCCATTTTTGTCAACTCGCGCTTGTAGTTTTTACAATGTCAATTACTCTTTTTTTACTATGGCTAAACTATAATACAGAAGTACTAATATAATTGGAATGTGGAGATAAGTTGGAGGTGATTCACAAAAATCGAAAATTTTAAAATAAATATTTAAGTTTAGTGAAAATGAAGATTTGTCTTGATTAGACATAAACAGAGTCAGTTTAATTTTATTTAGCTTAGTTTAATTAATTTTCCATTTAAAAAAAAACACAAGAGCTATTTTGAGACTGACTTCGTAATTTTAAATCATTGTTAGATTTCGAGGACATATCGAGGACAAAACCATTGTTAGATTTCGACACCTGAGCTGGCACTCTCTATTCAAACTTCCAAATTATACCAGCAAAAGAACTTATATAAACAGAAAAATAAAGATCGAGTGGAGGCATCATTGAAATCAGAGGAGACTCCGCTCTTTGTCAAGAAGTAAATTTACTCTATCTGCACCAGTGACATGCTTTGCGTTGTAAAGTAGAAAAAGCCAAACCCTTTATACTGCCTTCATTTAATAATCTTAGTATTATTATTTTCAATTATTCTGAAGTTATTCACGTTTTGTACACGAAGTATAGAAAAAGTACTGCAATCTTCAAAAAATTTGCATACGAGTCTTAGACGAATCTCCGCTTTTTAGACCTCCTTGAGTTCAAAAAACACATTCTTGGCGTTGCGCCTGCCTGTCAATTTGCTGCTTAGATTAGTTTAATTATATTAACTTCCCGTTTTGAAGCAACACTAGTGCTATTTTGGGACTGACCTCGTAATATTGAGCCGCGGTCAGATGACGTGTCAATTTGTGGTATAAATAACTCAAAAGTGCTATCACCTAGACTTATTAAATTAATTATACTGTAATGTATATGTAAATACTGTATAATTAATTTTATATCTCTAGATGAAATCGTTTTTATGTAAGCGTATTTATTATTATTTTTTATTTTATAAAGTTATTTTGAGTTTCATATATATGCGTATATATGAAATTATGAACAAAATCCGTTCAGAAGAAGCTTATTAATTTAGATAGTCGAATATAATTCAGCACGATAACTGCAACTCGGAGAATTGGATAGATAAAATCCGGCACAGAGATTTAACATTGTATTGAAGATGCTTATGAAATTTTAAGTCAAGTACTGCAAGCGATTGATCGTTGCCTATCTGTACTTTCAGAAAAAAGCAAAAGTGATAACTTAAAAATGCTACAACGTAAATATTTATAATTTGCTTTTGATTTGGCTTTTCAAAAAGGAGTTCTGTGTCATTTTTTTAAATCAGTGAATGAATAGATTTTCATATACTATTACCCACATGCCAGATATTAGTCGCTACGAATTACACGATAGATAAAGTAGAACGCTAAATTCACATCACATATTTAATATTTCGAATACATTATTCGTCATATGATTCGCATGAATAAGATCTATTTATTTACAATTTGTAAATATCCATGTTTTTTATTAATGCATCAATTCTTTAATATGTATGTTATATTTTGCGATTAACGTGCTTAATAAATATTGTTATGAGATACACTATCATGATGATTCTATGTATTGTTATGTAAGGAACGACTAGTGCATTTGAAAAGCATATTAGCTGCGGTCATGAATATCTAAATAGTTAGCTCATTATATGGCTTGTAAATTACTAGAAGTCATAAGAAATACACGGTCATTTATCAAACAACAAAAAATGCTTTTCTGGGAGTTAGTTTGAAAGCCTGAAATGACGAAATCTTATTTCATAAGTATATGAACAAAAGGTGCGTTAGATGTGCAAAATTTCTGAACATAAATGAAGCCATTCTTCTTCTTATTCCTATCATCAACATAATATTGTTCTACCTACATAGATGTCAGTAGTAAAATACTTGATAATTTTTTTCTTGTGTCCTCAAAAGCTTAAAAGTGCTATTCTTCCTAAAGTATTTTAGGAAGGATAGAGCCATCCTTTCTTAAATATATTTTAGAAAGAATACCACCCCAAGAAAGAATTTCCATAATCATCTTTCATTCTGTATTATCTTGAATTTAGTAAAATGTAGCTAAAATTGGCTTTAAAGGTATAATCTACTGTAACAGTTTAATAATAATTTGATCTGTGGACTATAAATAATTTTAAACTAAATACATAGACAATACAAAATATTTCTAATGCCTGCACTCAAATATCAAGTACCTGATCATTATATTTTATCATTAGTAAGTACGAACTATCAAGAATAAAAGTGATATGTTTTTTAATATATAAAAGATACTCCAAACAAATTAGAATTCAGATATTATCCTAATAATCCCCACGGCAAAATATTAAAAATACGACTTCGAAATAATTAAAGAGCTGGGGATATTTTATAGCCGAAACCTTCAAGAATATTCTGTGTTTAAATTAGAAAAACTTTTTCTCCAGCAAGTTAATGCGCTAATTAGCTTTATGAGATAATGAGTTTATCTGGTTACAATGTAAAAAAATAAACAAGGATGTTTATTTCATTACCAATTTAATGATGTAAGTAGCATGCTTACCACCTAAATTTGCATAATAATTTGCTGAAATTATAAAAAAAAGGTTATAACTGAACAAGATAGCAAAATAAATATTAAAACTTAATTACATATATTAAATTGTACTGTATCTTGTGTCTAAAATTTTAAACATTAAAATAAATTAATTGGTATCAATTTAAATAAAAATACTGCAGATATCGAAGTGTTTTTCTTGTATAAAATACATTTATTGAAAATGCTGATATATTTCTTTACATCTTATTCTACACTTGAAACTGAGATAAACAACTTAATTAATTCGATCAATACATTTTAGCGTTTCAGTGCATTTTTATAATATAAGCCCAAAAACGCTATTTGTGATAAGTTTAAAATATAATTACCTGCAAGGAAAAACGTAATTTATTTAATTAAAAAATTATAGATTATTCAGGGAAGTCATTTGTTTGAAAACATATGATGGAACTTCTTTTTATTCATTTATACAGCTTCTATTACAATAAAAAAATTCTAAAAATAGGAAAAAATGGGATCAGTATTTCAGTGTTTAATATATATAACATCGAATTTATGCTACAGATACATAAATAAGATTAAATGATACATTTGAGAAAAAACCAGACTTTCAATATCCAGTTTTTGTTGTTTATATTTCCATAATTACTAAAGACACTTTTGTTATACGTTCATATATCAATCGAATATTAAAAGAATTGAAAGAGAATTTGGAGAAATTTGAAATGTTGTATCTGAATATTAAGAGAACATTTGATTTGCTTATTTTTACAGTATAGTTTTTAAATTACAAATAGGTTTTTTCTTATTTCTTCCATTCATCAAATAAATATCCTTCTGACAAATCAAACAAAATGTCATACAAGAAAAGCGTTTTAAAATAGTGAGTAAAATTTTTTAATGACATTTTAAAGCATTAGTCATGAGAATTTTGAACTAATATAACGAACTAATAAAACGAACCATGAAAGATACAAATATAGAAGTTTCTTTTCTTACAGTTCTCAAAGAACACTGAGCATTACAATTCTAAAAGAATACATAAATCTATTATATAAAAATGAATTGTTTGTTTGTACCTTACAATATGACTTCCTATTCAACTGATCTCTATGCAATTGATAAATTCATTTCTTGCGCTTGCGTGGCGGTTATAGGCACAGCACTGTTATCATATATGTTTTATAAAAATGAAACTTTGTTTGTTCGCAGCTTGTGTGCTGCCATAATGTTCAAACGATTGCGATGAAACTTGGTAAAGCCTATTATTTGCATTCCTGCGAAGCAATATTTTAAAATTGTTAATCGACAAAAGACAAGCAGCAAATGACACATACT
Source organism: Argiope trifasciata (assembly GCA_026543055.1). Taxonomy (NCBI): domain Eukaryota; kingdom Metazoa; phylum Arthropoda; class Arachnida; order Araneae; family Araneidae; genus Argiope; species Argiope trifasciata. The sequence continues at coordinate 4,792 of JAPMOQ010003455.1, forward strand.
TTACGGAATTAATCGCACATATATTAAACAAAATAAAATTATTATGACTGATGTCAGTCAATGTCGTCATTTAGTGCTCTCACTATTTTGTCTGCAGCAAACCACACGCATTATTCAGTATCTTACACATACAAAATAAAATTACTATTATCGGTATCAATCAAGATAAGTTATATATAATTGAAATTTTCCACTGCAAACAGTTTTTCTGCTTATTCTGTGAATTTACAAACGATATTTCGGTCTTATATATGTATAACGTGTTGCTTGCTTTGACAAAAAATATTTTACCCAAACATTCGTCACTTAAAAGATCGCAATATCTAGAAATAAGCGATTCGAGCTCCTCAAACAAACGAGGAACGACAAGAGAACAATAAAACAGTCCATTTACAAACTATAAATTCACTTGTTTCAGTCTCGACATCAACATGAGGCAAGAAGCGCAAGACGACGTTTACATGCTACCTGACCACGAGTATTAGAATCCAGAGATCAAAATGAGGCTAGAAGATTGAAAACTATCCTAAAAGGAATGTTGATTGGAGCAAATGTGCTCACACCAGGCATTCCCGTTATTCTCACCAACATTTCTTTACATTTCAAATGGTTGCCGCTCCCCATTCAACTTACATTCTCAATGGCCATCAACAAGGCGCAATGTTAATTACTTCTAGTGTTTGGACTGAACCAAAAAAATGCTTGTTTTTCACAACACCAGTTGTATGCTTATGAGTCGTACAGTCAATAAGTTTATTTATTTCTGCTGAAGACGGAAAAACAAAACAAAAAAAAATACTATCCTAAAGTCTCGAATAATAAAGTTAAAAAAAGAGAGAGAGAGAATTGAATAAATATTATTTACGCTTCTCCTTTATATATCATTCAATTTTAATGAATGTATTCATTTCCAATACGAAAATAAACATTATTCTTTCTATGACTCCTAATTAAACAAGACATTTATTTTAAATTTCAAACGATATTTCCAAATTTTTTCTTTTGCGGCAGCAACGTGCCGAGTGCCAGCTGGTCTGAAACAAAGGAAAAACATGTGAAGTATAAAACAAATTTTAACTAACTAGTGAAAAATAAGAAGAAAAATAATGGAAAACAAAATAGCAGAATAAATTTTCAGAATAAATAACAGGGAAAAAAAAAGGAAATAGAGAATACAGAAAATAAAAAAGAAGTATAATGTAGTATATAAAAATGTATGCAAAAATAAAATAATATATGAATATAAGAAAGAAGTAGCAACGTAGGCTTGATTGGAAAACAAAAGTTTTACAAGAAACAACTGCCAGAAATAGAATATATGAACACATCTTAACACCCACAACAATTTTATTATTGTCATATTCCGGTTTCTGATTATGTTTCAGAAGTTTGATATTTATTCAGTGAATGCCAGAATGAAAGCATTAGATCCTTTTGATCTATGGATGTAAAACTAATTCGATGCCCATATTATTTTTATAAACATACATTTTATTTTTACTGTTGCTGTTTCATCAAACAAAGAAAGTTCTTTTTTTTTTTGCTAAAAAGATTATGAATTATATACAGTATAGTGTATATTCAGTATATGTGCAGTAATGATATGATATTGTAAGTATTAGAATAGTTTGTTTGAGGTTTATTGCATTGACTATCTTCTAATTTTTTTTATTTACTGATTCTGAATTTTTTTATTCATAATGTATTCTGCAAATTTTATTTTATCTCTCTATATCATCCCATGGGGTACTTCTTAATTCAGGATGAGAAGCTTCCGGCATAATGGTTGTTTCTCGTCCCCCTTTGACCCTATAGGACGTGGTGGGAATTAGTTACATCCTATAGATATTGGGACGTACTCTCTTAGGGAAAGGTTGTACCGTGGCCGGTAATAGCCTTTGTGATTCAATCGCAGTTTTCGTCAGTGTTACTGTTGCTATGGTGCGGTCATTCAACTTTTTCCGAGTGCCTTCGAGTTGGTCGGAGTAATTAATATATGAATTATATATCTATATCGTGAATAACGATAAATTATAAGCAAAGCAGATATTTTATGATTTTTTTTTCAAAAAATGTCTCTTAACTGCAATACTTTTTTAATAATTTGAACTGCAACTAAGTGGAATTGTTACATTTGACACAATTTCAATTAAATTAAATTTAGTTTAATAATATTTAAATGCCGTTTTGGTACCACATGAAGGCGGTTTTCACACTAAACTTCACATTTTGAATTGGAATAAAATTGTGGGTTCAATATAACTCAATACATACTTATTGAATCTACATTTTATTCATGGTACCCCGTAAATGATCAATAAATTAAAATCATTGCTAGTAAATATACAGAAAAATAAGAAAACGTAATGAAACATAACTTCTGAATTAACACTGATAGTGTAAAAATTGGTCATAGGATACATCATGACACTTGTAAGACAAAAAAAAATGCATTAAAAATTACATATGTGATTAAAAATTACATATGTGTGAGATATATGTGATTAATTATTAGAAGACTCTTCGGAAGTGAATCTACTGTCTCAAAAGTACTTTCCATATCTTATATGAATATACCTTTTGTTTTTGGTCATGTCGAAATATGAAGGTTAAGAGTTTCTCGTGACAACCATTGGTACTGCATATATTAGTGATTTAAGTTAAAACCACGGAAAATAGTCACACAAATTGAGCTCAGGTGAACGATCAAGCAATGAGTCATGTGTGTCCAATCCATCTGGCTAGGCATTCATTCAATATCGCAATGATTACTCACCGCACGGGATAAAGGATCTACATGAATCACATGCCCCCCTCCATTGCACTTGGTTTTTCAACATTTACGGGAGGACGTATTACAGAAAAACAAAAATGAATATGTCTCTATAATCAGACCTAGAGTAATAGATATGATCATAGGAGATAACTACCGAGAATCGATATTCACATGTTGACATTACATCTCTGATGAGATTTCCATAGTACGCTGGCATGTGAATTATACACACTTATGTAACGCATACATGCATATATTACATCAGTCAATGCCTTCTAATTTAAATCCAGTATGATTTTTTTTACGATTTCCCTTAGTTACAGTATGATACATATTGTTATTCCCTTTAGCAATGTTTGATTATTTTGATACTAAATAACAAGTTTCTGATATATATATATATATCTATACTTATAATAAAGCTCAATGTGTGTGTGTGTGTGTATTGGCGCTCTACAGGCCAGACCGTTGGACCTACAGCTACCAAATTTGGTACATGTATACCTTGGAGGTCCGGAATGTGCAAATCGGAGCCCTTTTTTCGAATTTTTAAATAGAATTTGAATTAATTAAAATTTAAGCGAAATTTCGACGTTTTTCCGCTATAACTTCCGAAAATATTATTGCACAAACATGATTTTTATATCAATTTAAAGATAAAAAATTAGCTTTCTAATGGTATCAGTTTTTTAAATTTATAATGTAAACTTCTATTTTTAATGAATTTTTAAAGAAATATTTTAACCATGTTTTTATCACGTGACTGGATAAAATAAAAGAATACCGGAAGTTCAAAAAAAAATTACCATCGCAAAATAAATCTATAGAAATGGTACTTTCAGCACGTGACTGGATAAAATAAAAGAAGTATAAAATGTGATATTTTCTTTGAAAAATAAATGCAAAGCAAAGGTCTCTATATTCGTTTGCAATATCTATATCATTAACTCAATAAATCTTCTTTATTTTGGTAAACTTGATTGAATTTTGACAGGATATGCATTGAAATCCCGACTTAATGGCATATTTATGTAATCGTTTGCAATATATGTATCATTAATTTAATACTTTTTTTTCCCTTTCTCGCCTTCTTTAAAAAAACATATTTAATATTTTGGCAACATAATCGAAATTTTTTTTCATATTTTGGAAGCATAACCGATGGTTAAAACTGACTGATTTATAAAATTAAAGAATATTATTAGGAAAAGGTGTACTTTTGGAACTTTCCGTCCGTCATCTTAAAGAAAATACTAATTTCAGGTCAATCAATACCCGGAATGACTTCAAGGCTAATGAATATGGGATTTAATTGACAATTTTAGAACGCTTTACTCATGGCGAACCAGCTGGTCGCCAAAGGCGGCTAGTGTATATATATATATATATATACAACACTTTAAATAGAGTTTTATATATAACACTATATATATATATATATATATATATATATAACACACTTTAAATAGAGTTTTAGTAGTTCGTGACAAAAGTTGAAATCAACAGGTAGAATCTCAATCGGCAAAATGCAAAGATTTCACCATTTTTTAAGTGAAGGTGAAGAATACGAGTTCCATTCCTGCGAAAATCAATAATTTTTGTTATAAATATAAATAAAAACTATTGTAATGACGCCTTATTCAATCAATTAGAATAGTTGCGAAAGTCAAAGAGGTCCATAATATCTATTACTCACAGTCAATCGTTGAGATAGCATATATATATATATATATATATATATATATATACACGAGCTCTGTAAAGCTACTTGAAAAATAAAAAATATATCTCAGAAATTTCAAAACGATGTTGACAGAATTTATAAATTTGAAATAAACTTCATCTTTCATTTCTGTGCTAATCATTTTCATATTCAATTTTTCATAAATGTTGCTATTGGAATTGTAATAGAAAATTTAATTGCATTATATGGTACTGTTCCAATGTAAATGATGGTGACATATGTAATAAAAGGGAGCTGCACGATATATTTAAGGAAGTATGTTTGTCATGTTATGAATTCCAAACATTTTTGAAGAAATAAAATTAAGTATTTTATATTATTTTTTTAAAAAAATTATAAAGTAAATTACATTTTTTTTTGCAACTTCAACCACAGTAAAAAAATTTCAGCAAAACCAAGTCTCCGAATACTAAAGGACAAATTTCATTTATAAAATAAACTCAAAAAGCAATATTCTACTTAAAAGTTTGATGTAAAACTCTTCTGAAAAGTACAGAAACAACTTTCGAAGTCCGACGAATTTGAAATGAAGGACATAAAAAAAAAGTAGAAAAAGGAAAAAAAAAACCGAGAAAGTAATAAAATGAGCGAAATGACGGGGGAGAGTCACCCCGGAATAAAATAGGCATGGAAATATCCGGTGGAGACGCATTAAAGTCCGGTAACACTATTCGCTTAGAAAACCGGATATTCAGGGAGTCTCGGAAAGAATATCGGATGTCCTTCCACATCTGGCTGTCAGAGGATAACACTTCGACAAGCACATGATATTCGAGAGGGACTTCGGCTTTATTTTCATATATATTTTCTTTATTTCCCTAAAACCCCAGAGCAGCGAATTTGCCATTCTTCAAAAGTTTTTAGGGTAGGTAAAATGAAAGGGAATGTTCCATGCAATAACGATTTCATTTGCTTGTCGCTTTTTGTAAATATTAAAGAGAAATAGAATTCTTTATAAATTCGGTTATTTGGTTTAAGAACACACTTGTGGAACTTGATGCATTTTGGAGAACATATATTTCGGATACTTGATGTTTTATTGTCACCCTTTCTCCCACTTAATAATGGATAATGAATAATTTTAGTGAAAAATGAGGAATAGGATTCTGTTTTTATAAATAATGTGCAATATTTAAGTAACGTTTAGAAAAATCAAAAAAGGACATTATAGGTAAAGAATGATAAATTTGTAGTGTATTCATACAAATTAAATACTATAATAACTATTCATTTTCTTAAATATCACGCTATTCATGTATATAAAATTAATATTAAATTTTAATTAATTATATATACACCTTAAAGTATTAATACAACAATTATTATGGTAAGAGGAGTAATCCAAAAACAAGTTAACAAGCAGCAGTATTTAGAAATATTTTTACCCAGAGTGAATACAGACAGCGCTGTTTGTCTTAGACTGGTCGATCGAGCAGATAGTGTTATTAATGAGGCCTGAAACAGCCTGAGAGTTGGCATGATATGTAGAGAAATGGTCTCGCAAAGGTTCAAGCCGTGATACGATTTCTATAGGCCATGAATATGTCCCTAACGGAACATTCACAGACAAATCATTGAAATGTTCGGTGGGAGAAGCAATGAGTAGAAAAAAGGAGGAGAAACTGGTGTCGGACGTTTGAAGCGGGTAAAGAGATTGGTGGAAACCATAGAACTGATATATAAATGGAGGGAGGGAGTCGCTTGTTTCCTGTCTCAACAAGTGTGCCCAACAGGAGTCATGTGACTTTAGAAAAATCTGGGAGTAAGAACACCTTTTTGGCGCCATATCGCAAATGTTGGCATATTCAAAAACTGCCGCGATACATTTTGCTTCCCGGCAATGGGTCCAGTTGGTTTTCATTTCCGATTAAACCGACCGGAAATCCTATAAAAATAAATCCTATTTCATTTCCTAAAATAGTTTATA
>JAPMOQ010003482.1:0-12661 GCA_026543055.1 Argiope trifasciata
GAGAAATTAAATAACTTGAATCTTCAACTGCAAGGAGCAAATACACATATATTGGATACGATTGATGAAGTTAATGCTTTTTGTAGGAAATTGGAATTGTGGAGAAGAAATTTAAAGCAAGAAAACTTAATAATGTTTGAAAATTTGAATGATTGTATTAAAACTTACAAGGCTGAAGAACAAGATGTAAAAGTTGTTTTTGTAACCATTGAAAATCATTTAGCAATGCTAGCAAAGAATGTTGAAAAGTACTTTCTTGCTGACGACAAACTGATATCAAGTTACTAGTAGGTGAGGGATCCATTTCAAAATACTCCCGAAGGACTGTCAATTGAAGAGGAAGAAACCTTCATAGACTTTATGGCAAGCGGCGAAATCAAAAGACAATTTAGTAACAAATCACTCTTTCAATTTTAGGCAGGAGTGGATGACGAGTTTTCTGCACTAAAAACAGGGGCATTTCGCATTCTACTACCATTTTCAACATCTTACCATTGTGAAACTGGATTTTCTGCGGTGGCTTATTTGAAGACAAAATATAGATCTCAGCTAAATATAGAAAAAGAACTGAGAGTGTCTATTTCTAATATTAAACCCTCCTTCGAAAAACTTTGCTCTGCAAGACAGGTCCATGGAAGTCACTAATAATTATTCAATTTGTTTTTAATTTAGTAATTTGTTTTAATTTAATAAGTTAATTATTAAATATATTGAAATGTATTTTGTTTTGTATGTGTGTGTGTGTTCTTTCCTTTCAGTAACTTGATTTTTTTAAATGACTTTTTCTCTTGGATAAGCTGGCGCCCCCCCCCCATTAGTTTGCTCGCGCCCCGCTAAGGGGGGCGCCCCACAGTTTGAGAATCTCTGGGTTAATATATAAATATGCAATAATAATGACTTAAAAAATATGAGTAATTTGATGATAGAATTCACGTAGAAGGGTGAACAATAACTATCAAAAAGCCATTTTTTTGCGAAAAAAGTATTTCTTTTAAAAACATTCTTAACATTTGCAGTATATATATATGTGTGTGTATATGCGGTGGGTGGGTGTGGGTGTGTCTTAAAAATTACATAGATTTTTCTCTCTGCATTTATACATATTTTATTGCTTTTTAGCAAGTTTAAAAGCTGTATTCTCAAATTCTTAACTTTGGAAGAATTTTCGTATGAAACACTTCATAATTTAAAATCTAATGTATTTTTATAATAATTTCTGAATATGCTTAGCAGTTCCTGAGACAGAGGGTGCGTATTCTGTGCATTTAGAAGTACTCTGTAGTAGTTCTCAATGCAATAAAATGCTCTCTTATTTAACCGTCGAACTCTAATATTTAACCCGCTCACTGCCCTTACCCTCGCCTGATGCCAGGACCATCCATCTCATGAGATGACCCCTTCTTTGCTATCTTTTAAATGCAGTAGTAGAGAAGGTGTCATCTAATAGCATAGATGGTTTGGTCCTTGAAAAGAACGCAATCGATGAGTCATCTCGTAGCTGGCAGTCAACGAACGCAGGAAAATAAATACATTTGTGGAGAAATCGGTAAGGTTTACCACTATTTAATGGCATGTATAGAGATCTCAGAGTGGAGAAAGGACCTGAAGATTGTCAATAATGATTCAAATACAGTACAGATGGTACTAGGTCATCTCAAAACCCTGAAGAGTACGATGTCAAAGATGGACAGTTTCATTTCAATTGTTTGAGAGTGTGCGAATGGGGAAGAAAGACAGTTTTTAACTATCCCGCAAGGAATGTTTGTTTGACTGCTCGGTCAGTATAAGGTTGGACAACACTTATTCAGTAGTCGACCACAACCAATCTTGTCGATACAGCTACGTTCAGTGGTGGCGGGGTGGTTGGCTGTATACAAGAAGTTGGCAGTCAACGTTTTAAGCAGATTAAATGCATACAGTTGCAGTTGATGTGTTAGTTCAGGAACTACGTGATATATTTCTTAGTCAATTTGCAAAATTTTATGTTATTTATTCGGTAAACCTCTAAGCTAAAGATTTTTGCTTTATAAATCTCTTTTAGAAAAAAAACCCGCTTATCCACTTAAAAAAAAGATTGTAATTGAGCTGGTATATTTTCGATTCGTATACATTTCACAATCCTTTTTTATGGAAAATAAATAAATATTTTAAAGTAATTTTCAAAAAAAAAAAAAAATAATCCCTGAACGTAGTTAATACCTAAAACCTATTTCTCCATATTTGTAGATTAATTTTTGTACTTTGCCACTTTTTCCTTTTCTTTTCTTTCTTTAGTGTATCGTGCCGTAAGCCAGGATTTATAAAACAATTCCCAGCAGCCAAAACTTAGGCAACATTTATTTTTTAAAAGAATAGCCCAAAAATATATGTATCTGATGATACATTTTTAAAAAGGCGTTTTTTTACTGCGCGTTTAACGGTATGAGATTATATTTCAACGATACACTATTACCATGGGATGCATTAATCACCTCTTAATCATGAAATTGCGTGACATCGTAAACAGTTATGACTTAAATCTTCTGAGAAACTTTTTCTGGGAATATGGCCTCACGGTGTCATTTTTTCATCCAGTTTCCTACTGAAATTTGCATGCAATCTCGTCAAGAAAAAAGGAGTGAAACGACTTTGCGTGCGGATGGATCTAAAGTTCAAGACGAAGCTCAGATATGAGAACTGTGTGCGCGTCCTACGCCCAAAATTGAATGCGCATATACTAAGAAGTGATTTGAATCCTTGTCAGTGATTTGAAAAAATACATAACTTTGCTCCATCTCTCGAAATGGCAGATGCAGTGGGATCTGTTAACAGAAAGCAAACTTCATAGTGTTAAACACAATGTTGAACTTTGGTCATTTGAACTAAATAGAAAAGCGGACACAGTCTGAACCCTGCAATTCACCCATCGCCATCTACTTTTGGGAGGAGAGGCACCAATGTGCACTCAATGCAATTGCATCTTGACTGCTTACCATATTCTCACTGAATGTCCAAACTTTAGTAATCAACGCTTATACCATTTTAACAACAATTTTTCTGATTTGCTTGATAAAACACCACAGGCTAAACTTTTTACCTTTTTGAAATCAATAGGTTTTTATCTCCCTATTTAAATATTCTTCATGTTTTTACATTGCATTTTATAGTTGAAATTATATATTTTAATCCTAAAACAAATACATTTTAAAGCAGCATAGTCAACACCATGGCTCTTGTGCTAATAAAATCTAAAAATTCCAACTCCATACTAAGAAGAACGATAGAATTCATGACTGGGATTTATTTTTAGCAGTTTATTTAGTCAATAAGATGAAATTTCCGTAGGGATTAATTACTGAGTTTGAATTTGATGGAGTTTACTGAAGCTAAAAAAACTTCTGATTATGCAGCGCCAACCACAAGGTATATATAAACATATGGTTCATAAAAAGTAGCATGGTCATGTTTTAAAAGGTTAATCAAAATCTCTGCTTTAAAATTCTATACAAGATTAAAAAATGTATGCATAAATAAACTGATATGCAGATTTGAAGTATTAAAAGAAAATAAAAAAAATACTTAAATAAGGTCAAAGAAACCAATCATTTTTTGAAAAGTAAAAAGTTGAGGATGAGGCACTTTATGATCTTTTAATACAATACGAGGGGAATGAAAACACTGAATACGTTGAGGATCAAAACGTGGACACTAGATCAGAATGTGCCGAACTGTCAAAAGGCATTGGCATGAAGTAAACCGAGGGGCTGGCTCCCCCAACAATAAATGTCCATGTGTAAGTCTAGTATGGCCAATTCTTAAACGGACAATAACTATATCCAATTTTTGGCTGTTCAAAACGGGCCAACACTCGAAGGAAATTTTGATAGAATGAAGCTTGTTTGCCTCTTTACTGTCCCATTCTGTTTGACATTCAAAATTTAGAATGATTTTTATATATCTCTTGATGTCGTTTAAAAGAACATGACCATTTAAAAAACCATTTTAAAGATTACTATTGATACTATTTAGAATATTCTAAAAGCTTTAAGAAGAATTTAGAAATGCGTTTCTTCTTAGTTTAATCAGTTATACTACCTCCCGCAAGTCTAGGGCTATTTGGGAAAGGATATCGTCATTTTGAACCATGTTCAGATGACGAGTATGACACCTGACCTGGTATCCCCCTCTCCACACCAGCGTTAGGACGTTAGGCCCCGACAGATTTAAAGTACCCCAGACCCGCTCACACGACGGTTCTTGGCTGGAATCGAGTCTCGAACCTGAAACCCTCCGGTTCCGGACCGGGACCTTACCACTAAGCCACCACGGTCCCAACGTGAAAAAAAGGGGGGAGTGGAGGGACTGAAAAATTTATGTGTGTGCTACGGAGATCTTTCACTTCACCGGTGCAATATCGCTTGGTTTAATGTTCCTAAATTTGTTAAAAGTTGTTCAACGATTTCTCTGAATCAACCAATATTTCCCTGTGATAAGATTTTAACACTTTACATATCGAATTTTCTCCCCAAAATTAATCTAAATATTCTTATCACTCTGTAGGTATTTTTAACAATCAAAATTTTAAAAAATATGTAAAACATCTTGATTGGTGATCGATAAGAGATATTTGAGTGCAAAAGTTTCATTCTGAATGTTTCCTCGTGCTCACCAAGATAAAACGTTTTGACTAGTCCTAGAGAGTAGGCATTCGAGAGGATAAGGTTCATTCTGAATGTTTCCTCTCGATCACCTGTCAAAATAAACCGTCTTGAGTGTTGCTCGGTGAGAGACATTCGAGTGCAAAAGTTTCACTGTGAATGTCCCCTCTCGAGCACCAGTCGAGATGAAACATTTTGACTAGTCCTAGAGAGTAGACATTCGAGAGGATAAGGTTCATTCTAAATGTTTCCTCTCGATCACCTGTCAAGACGTTTTATAATGACTAGTGCTTGAGAGGAGACATTCGAGTGCTAAGGGTTCATTCTGAATGTTTTCTGGTAGTAATAATTTCATGGTAGTAATAATGGTCAGAAGACGATAAAAACTGTTATACCTCTGCACACATTTTATCTTTAAATGCTTTACATATGCTCGCTAATATAATTAATACTCTAAAAGCTACTTCCATTTTCCAGGCGAGCGACTGAAGAGGTTTGTATGTGATTGAAGCAGCAGATTTTCAAAGAGTCTACATCAGACCAATTACTTTGTCGTAAATCCTCGGTGTTTCTACCATCTTTTTTTCCCCTTGGATGACCAGCTGCTCTTTTTATGGCTGTCCAACCCTTGCACCTAAGGACATGATTGTTCGGACCAGCTACAGACATTAAAACACTCCGAATGCCGGAAGGTGGGTGGGCCGCTGAGACCTTGCTCTTTTTTTTTTTTTCAGCACATTTTTCGTCTGCAAGCACTCCTCTCTGCGTGCTTTTAGAGGCGTGCTGTCTCCTGGTAAGAAGTCAGCGCTCGTAAAAAAAAAAGGATTAAATCTTTAGTTTCGTAATTGTGGGGTAGAGGATACCAAAACATATGCTCGGCGTTTTATATTCAATCTCGTGTCTCCTCCCCAAAACCAATAATACTTTCATTATCTTGTCATTAAAAAGTTATTGCTTTGAGTGCGAGAGCTTTGATTGAGGACCTGGAACGGATTTCCCCTGTGTAAATAAATGCATGCGACAGGATAACAGACAACTCGATACTCAAGTTTTTTCGGTTAGAGCTTTTTAATCGATAATTTCACATTGTTTAGAGTATAAAACTTCTTGAAAAAGAGGTCAAAAGGTTGAAGGAGGAAGTTATCAACTGTTGCCATGGTAGCATGTCAACCAGCCAAACACATATTCAATTCCGGAATTAAGAAGGACAGTTCAAGTATTTACTCATTTTTGTTTATTGGTAACACTTTAATCAGAACCAGGCTGTTCAATGTTTTGTTAAAGTGTCCGATAACAGAACTTTTTTTGCTTTTGAATAAAAGATCAAGACCATATAAATGATTTTTAATTTATTTCCTACTTATTTTCTTATATTATTAATATATATCTTGTATTATTTATGATAGGGTGTCGCGTAAATTATCTCAGAGCTTGACGACAGAATAAATATTCATTTTCGCATATTAGATTTGTGTATTCTTTAAGAATTGTAAAATTCAGTGTTCTTTCAGTATGGTCATGAAAGAAACTGTTTGTTGTGTCTCGTGATTCATTTCATATTCGTTCAGAATTCTCAGGTTTAATGATAGAAAATGTGATTCAAATATTTTCTTTCAAAATGGGTTAAACATAGAAATATATTTATTTATACTATAAAAGCGTCAATATAGTTGAAAAGATAACTTTTGAAAATGAAGATGGTGCAACATTATTTGTATAATATTTGTACAATATTTTTGGTGATTTCTATGAAAAACGCTAATATTTTATTGAAATTTTTAAAAAACTAGGATTTGTCTCCCCAACACTTTTTCGCATAATCTATCATAATGACCTTTCTCTGAGAATGAAATGCGCGACATTTTCGTACTAAAACTACAAAATATGAATCTTTCACTTGGATTTAGCATTTCTACAGAATCTACAGTCTCCTCGGTGAGTTATTTGGAGATGAATCCTTCGTCAATAGATGCGTTTGAGATTCGAGATTTTTTTATTTTTAGATCACCAGCGGGTGACCGAGCTCCGCTCGGAGAAAACAGGTATCGAAGCTAACTCGAAGATTTAAATTTTCAATTGTGATTTATCAAAACAATACATGCCATAAGAAAATTTGTGAAACCATTGGTGAAAAGATAACCGGTTAAAGTGCACCATTGTAAACTATTCTAAACAAAGTTAGAGTTTGGAAAGGGAACTATTCTATACAAAGGTAAAGTAAAGGTAAAGATTGAAGTGTGTTGAAGTTCAATATTTTTGACAAATTTATTTAGAAAAACCAAACATATATACATACATAAGAAACATATTATAGACCTATAACAGCATAAACATAAAACTTTATTAGTTCGCCATATTGGCTATAGATGGCAGCACGTTACCGCTTGAAAATTTAAGTAGCCATTATGGAGAACTAATAAAGTTTGAAAATATCCTATCTGTAACTCCAAACTGCTCGACCGTAGCGCTTCAAAACCGGCGCCAATCGATTCCTCGTGGCCAAAAACCCCAGACCCCCAAGTTTACGGAGTTTATTAATTCTGGGGCGATTTTCGACTTGACAACCATTCCTCGTATTATAGCTCTTATATTCCTCGTATTGTACTACGCCTATAATCATCTCGTAGGTGTGAGCGTTAAGTTGACCCAGTTTCATCGCCATCGGATGAATGATTTAGGAAGGCGTAAGAGACATACAGACAAACATTCATTTTTATTTATATAGATGGATTAGGAGCACAGATTGACGTGTATGCGTCAGCGAAATGGCATCAAGTAGGATTCAGTGTGGAAAGGATTCTTCTAGAATTCGAGCACGTGACAGTCAGAACTATCGTAATAAAGCCTATTTACAAGCTTTATCTAGGAACTATTGATAACATTAGCACTTAAGTCGAAGCACGAAAATTCTTGAAAGCGGCTGGTTTTGTCGGGAACAGAAAACATGACAACGGACGGATTCGTATAATTGCATGACTTGTTTACTAATCAATTCAAAAGAGGAAAAAAGGAGACCATTTTTACACAATTAATGAGACAAATCAGAAGAAGGGATATGCCTCAGCATTTTTACAGGCTGTTTATGCAGTGGAAATAACATGTGAATAGCCTTATGATTTACTCGTCAAAGAATGCAGAGTCAGCTGTCAGATAACCATGTGAGTATGGTTATCTGACATGGCGTTCCTGCTCGTGAAAATAAGGATCAATGGTTTGCTAAGGATCGTAACATTACATGACATCGTGATGCAGCTCTTCAAAATGAGATATTTACAAGTTGACTTCTTAGATTTTTTAAAAACAAAATGGTTGCTGGATAGGAATGAATTCCAAATCGTGTAGCGAAATTGTTTTATTTGCATGGATTATTTTTTAATTGTTTTTAATAAATTGTAAGCAGTTAAAAAACTGTATGAATCCCATTATGAATGCTCTTTACACAGTGAACAATTTTGGTGCATTGCTGCAATTTCTCAACGTGCTGAAAAACGTGTGATTTAATATCACGATGGAAAAATCCGCCATTTGTTCCGTTTTAACATTCATTGCCCAATCCTCAGTGCTATTCTTTCCTTAGTGCTCTTATCTTTCCGCTCGTTTCTTGTACGCTTTGGAATTTGGTTAGCCTTGCTGAAATCAAAGCTTCGTTTCTGTTTCGAGAGGAAACGATTTAAAATACCAACGCGTGTCATGATGTTGTTTTGGATAGATGGTTGTTAACGTCTACAATTAAAAATAAATAATGCGCCAACAATCTAATCTTCTGCAACAAATATAAAAATGAATTTTTGGTTTTTCGTATTTTATACGCTGCAGTATTATTCATCCGTTGGCGATAAAACTTTGCCAACTTATGGCTTGTATTTATGAGAATACTATAGACATGGGATAATTATTATGTATCTAATATATAAAAATGAATTTTTTTTTTCGTATTTTGTTCACTGCAGTATCATTCATGCGTTGGTGATAAAACTTTGACAATTTATGGTTTGTATTTATGAGAATACTGTAGACATGGTATAATTATTATATATCTAATATATAAAAATGAATTTTTGTTCGTGAATTTGGTTAAATCAAAGCTTTCTTTCTAATTTGAGCTAAGTCAACATGACAGGAACCGATATTAACATATCAACATGTGTCATGATGCTGTTTAGGCTAGGTGGTTATTTGTGTCTATAATTTCAAAAATACTGGGCCAACAACCAAATCTTCTGATATATAAAAAGGATTTTTTGTAGGTTCTCATTATATGCGCTACAGCCTTCATCCAATGGCGATAAAACTTTACCAACTTTTTTCTTTGAGCCCAAAAAACCATATTTTCTACATGGCCAATAGTATTTTGGAATATATGAGTCGGAAAGCCAAGAAATTTATTTGTTTTTGCTGTAGACAGAAAAATAAAAAATATACTGTCTAACCTGAAACATACCTGAATAATAAGGTTAAAAAATATTTATATTTCTCTTTTATATATCATTCAATTTCAGCGAATGCATCCATTGTTGACAAGAAAATAAATGAGCAACATGACTATTTCAAACGATGTTTCAAAATGGTTTCTTCAGCGACAGCAACGCGTCGGATACCAACGAGTAATTTATAAAAAAAGATTGCAAAGCTACAAATTGTTAGCAAAGGCAGAAAAAATTGGATTTTTTTTAAAAATATTATAGTATAAAGAGTGCAAATAATTGAATTTACAAATAACGTTTTAAAATATGAATTGATACTTTTCAAAATAATGTTGTTAAAAAAGCTAAAACGAATCGATTTAATCCATCTCTTTGTTTCAAAACATTCCGTAGGTGATAGAAAGGAAAAATCGATATTAATATTTATTTTAATATATTTCACTTATTGCATTCTATTGCATTCTTTTAAATCAATTGCTGAACATAAATTTTATAACATCTTGTTTTGATGACCAGTTCACAATTAATTCTCTTGTTTTTATAACTACTACTAAATTTGAACACTAAGGGGAAGGTACCCCCCTCCCCCTTTTAAAATAATTAATTTATAGAGTAGGATTAGTTATCTTAACAAATTGAGAAATGCCTTTCTGGTTATACCCCTTAAATGAAATCAAAGAACTTTTTTGATAACCAGGTATCCCTTGAAAGATCTTTGCAAAATGTAGTCTGTTGTCCGTTCCTTTCAATGTTTATTTTCGTATATCGGCTCCTATCATGATATTATTTTTGCTTGAGGTTTTTGGAGCCTTCAAAATGTGAAGGCAACAAATTTCTGAAGCCTCAAATTGCGTAGGCAATACAATGGCGACTTATCCCTTTTTTTATTATGGTGTCGGCCTTCACAGTAGAGCTTTTGAAATAGCTATCGTCTGCTATTACAATTTTATTTTGGAGTCGGCTTTCTCTCTGTAGCTTTTGAATTATCAATCGTCTGCTGCTGTAGTACTTCCCCTTGGAAACCACAGTGTTATTCCCTAACTCGTGCAACGTTTTTTAAAAATAGACCATACAAGTTAAAATATTTTTTGTTTAATCGATGAAGATTGTTAGTTCAGGGATGATTTCAGCTAAGTAAAATAGGATGATTAGAAAATAATGCAGGAGATTGTCATGTTTGGCGATTATCGTCAACTAAAGTTACAACTTGATTTCCAAATTATACATTTCTGAATTCTTACGGATTGTCTTAACGCATTAAAGTCATATATATATATATATATACAATCATAAAATTATTAAAACAATCAAAACACATTTCTTGAACAACAAAATTAAAATTTTTGGTCTTAGAAAAAGTAAAATTAAATGGTTAATAAATAATAAACTAGCTGATTTAAAATTCAAAAATTTTTACACTAAATGTGTTATTCTAGATCTTATTAAATTTAAGCTTAATATTGAAAAAACCGATTTATTAATAAATAATGTTAATAATTTAAACAAAGAATTCTGTGTTATCAAATTTTTAGACATTGACTATGAAAAACTAAAATTACCCGAAATTTTGCAGATTAACAAGGATTTCTTTCCTTTAAAGAATACAATAGTTTCAATTGCATTCAGCTATGCAGCAACTTTAAAGAAAAATATTTGTAACTACAATTTCTATAGCAAAAATTTAAATAAAATAAGCAAAATAGACTGTTATTGTGATAAAGAAATCTATAAGGACTATGTGGATACGGAGAAAGGGCATGTAATAACAGGTGATTTAAAAATTATAGACTCTAGCTCATTAAGGGATCTAATGGGAAAGGGAACAAAATTTAGACTTAGAGAAAGATTAAACAATAAAAAAGTGTTGATTTCTATTGGGCGCGATTTAGACATTTTTATATCTAAAATATCTCGAAAATATAATTGGCCCCCAGAGGGTTTTAATGAATGGAAAATTAGGGTCTTAGGAGAAATTAAAACTAAGTATAATACGGGTAAAGTTAGAATGAAAGAACGGGGATTTTATGCTTACAAATCAATAAAAAAAGAAATAAAAAATTTAAAAGAGAAATTTATTATAACAGTTATAGATAAATCGTCAAACAATTTTTGTATAATATGTAAGCACTATTATAAAGAGCTTTTAATTAGTGAGTATAATTCCAATTCTACTTATAATTTAGTTAATTCAAGTAAAAAGGAACTAGACAAAAGATTGTTAGCTTTCGCTAAAAAAATTAAAATTAAAACATACTCTTTAAAGTTTCCTTATTTGTTCCCCACTGTTAAATTTCACAAAAAACCAATAAAACTTAGATTCGTTACCTGTAGTACAGGCAGTTATAATTACTACATGGGGAAGCAATTTTTCAAATACCTAAAAATTATACTAAGTAAAATTGAAGAAGAAGATTGTTTTGTCATTAATAATAACAAAAAGATTTTAGATTTCTTAAAAGATAACAAAATTTATAAAATTAATACTTTTGACTTTGAAAATTTATATACCAACCTGCCCCATGAGAAATTAATAAATGTCTGTACTCACATATATGATGAATATTTAAATGAAAATGGAATTAATAAACATAACTGGCTGGTTTTATGCAATTTTAATATTACCGAAAATTATGTATTCAATGGTATTGATTTTTATAAACAAGTTAAGGGCTTCCCAATGGGTACAGCTTTTTCAAGTGCTTTAGCCAACATTTTCCTACATTATTACGAGAAAAAAATAATTAATAATTACTTAATAAACGGATGGAGATTTATTGATGATTTAATTTTGATTAACTTAGATAATACCAATATTGTTACTAACTGCTATCCTAAAGAATTAACTTTAAAAGAAACAAATAATGATAATCTTGAAGCTACTTATCTGGATTTAAGGATCGAAATTGCTAATGAAAAAACAATAGTAGGTATTTATGATAAAAGAGACGAATTCAAATTTAATATAATTAAACTCTGTAATTATCACTCTAATCTTAACTCGAAAATTTTCAAAAATTTAATTTTCTCACAATTTAATAAAATTAAAACATTTTGTAATAACAAAAATTCTTTTATAAAAGCAACAAATAGTTTTATTAAAAATTTAAACAAAAATGATTTTCCCCAAAACTACTGTAATATCAATATTTTAATAAAAAAGAAATAATGAAATATTAGTGAAATAGATGGCGCTAATAAATCCCATTTATGTTTGGTTACGCTGTAGTATTATTATTGGAAAGGAAGAACGGTTGATCCGCGGACCAAGTCTGTTGAACTTATTGTTTTCTTAATTTAGTCATTAATTGTGATTTTTCTTATGTAGTTTTACTTTTTATATATATATTTGTTTCATTTGTTGATGTTTTTAATGTTTTGCTTTGTTTTTGTCTTTTGCTGTTAAAATTGGTATGTCTGTTTTGCCTTCATTTTCGGGGGATTTTCGGGCCACGAGGTGTCAATACTTTTGACCATTGTCCATCGATGCCTCACAGAAAAAATCCCTTATTTGGAATCCTTGCTTGAAAGTGGCTCCTGACGAAGTTTTCAGGCCGGATTCCTTTTCTATTGACTATTTTTCTATTGATTATTTTGATTCGG
>JAPMOQ010003496.1:0-39793 GCA_026543055.1 Argiope trifasciata
AAAAAATAATGTATCACATTCTGAAAGTTTAATGAAATAGCAATCTTGCCAAAAAAAAAAAAAGATTAGGGACGTCTAAGATTAAAATTCCACTTTCTAATTATTTGAATTTTTTTTTTGAATATACAGATTTAATTTTTTTTTCAGCATTTTAACCTTTCTCCGAAAAATGTCAAAAGGACACGGCGACTTCCGCCGCATTCCCCCAAAATCGGATATCCCTTTGGCGGAACGATTCCGGTCTTTTATGGGGTGTGAGGAAGTCCCGGTCGGACCCCCTCTTCCTCTCCGGGTCGACGTCTGCAAGCCTTTCGGGAAAAAATCCCGAACGCCCCTTTTCATTGGTGCATGCTCGCAGCCATTGCTCATCTGAAGTTCGTTTCTAATGCGGGGGGGGGGGGGGGGACATGTAGTTTTGACAGTGACTGATGAGAAAATTTTGAATGACAAAAATGTAAAGTATAGGTTGACATTGGAAAAATTTTAATCATTTTTTATTATAAATAAAATTGTTTTCCTCTTTCAAGGCATTTTAACGTGACTCTCATGTTTAAAACATTTAAAATTGTTTAACATATCTTTTCGCTGTGAAATTAAGAACGACTATAAAAGAAATTGTTATTAAAGCTGTGTAATGAAAAAATTTTGTTATAAAAAATGCAGATGAAGGAGATAAAGAACTACAGTTCGTCATGTTGTAGGGCTTAATTCATTTGTTTTTACTTTAATTTTAATTTTATGTCAGCAATAATGGGAATACAAAAAAAAAAAAGTTTTTAAACTTGGTGAAACATTTGATACAGGTCTACGAATTAAATAATAGTTTCTCTTGCTAAATTCCTATAACCTAATTCATTGAGATTTTTTTTCTGCTCTGTAGTGAAATAGATTTTCTGTTGACAATTTTTAAAAAAAAGTTCTACACAAATTTATAAACACTGAGTAAAGAACACATTTCAAATTTCATTTATGTTTTGCTTTCGTTTTTAATAACTTTATTTAATTTGTTTTCTCTATGTAAAGTTGGAATTTTGCAATCGATTTATCATTTACCTTTTCGGCCGGCTGAAATTTCGAAATTTTAAATTATTTTGTTTTCCTGATGATAATTAACTTTAATATTTTCCAATAATGCTTTGTCAGTAAATTGATTAATTCAAGTAATTGATTTGCTTGTAAATTTATTAATTTGATTTCAAACCAAGGATGCAATTTGATAACAATTTAAGAATAAATTCATTTCAATACTTATTGAACTGACAGTAACGATGTATCAATTAAAGGTTAAGAAGTAATTAAAAAAGATTTTACTTTTTGATAAATTACTGAAACTGCTTTTAAATAATTTATTGTGTTATCTTGTTTACTAACTGTTGAGTTTGAGTTACCGTTTACTGGTCTCAAATATAATTATAAAAATGTATCCATGAGTTTAAATCATGAAAATTCATCATAATTCGGTCAAGTTTTTTGAGAGTTTATTACAAATTTTATTCGTAAAAACTACTGGGAAGGATCTTTTCTTTTTCTTCCCAATATTATTTACTCCAGAAAACATCTTACGGTATTTTTAAAATAGAAAAATGAAGGAAACATAAATATTTTTCCATTTATTTATAACTCAGTTACAAACATCAAATGCACTTTTCTGTCTGAAAGGATTAAAAACGCGTTATGAATGGATCCTAACAAATGTCAGTCTTAAAATAAAGGATTTCATACACAATTAATATTATGAATTTAAGTAAATAAACAAATAGATGGCAATATTTTAACTAATTGTTAATGAACATCCGAGCAGAGTGGTGACTTAAAAACTTTTAACAGGCAATAGCAAGGTAATTAACTAAACGATATTTTTGTTTGTGAATGAATGCATGTGGCAAGATATGTATGTAAATAGATGCTGATGCGGGAGGGAAAACGCCATCCAGAAAAAAATAAACAAGGCGCGAAAGGATGGTAAGGAAAATTCTAAATTTAAAGCACTAATAAAAGAATTTGGGACTACTGATTGGAAGCTACAAAAATTGTAAACTACTAATATAGAGCCTTTCTTCTTCATCTAAACAAAATAAAATATTTTACCAATCACTGCATTTCATTCTTACTTGTATTTCTAAATATTTTTTTAAAGACACTTCAAATTATAATTTTTTTTAACAGATTATGCAATATATTTAAAAATGAAACTCGACTCAAAATATTAAAATTCATTAAAATAAAATTAGAAAGAAATCTTTAAATTTTTGCTTTTGAAATTAAAATTTTTTGGTAATATACATTGGACTTGATAAAAGAGTTATAATACACTTTAAACTTTATAGTGTTGTAGGAACAATTGTTATTCCTAAAAACTCTTCGTTTTAATTACCCATTTGATAAATATATTATTTTTCATAGTCTACTCACTTTCCGAAAATTAAGTGATCCCCGTACATCCTTTAGAAATTGGGAAGTAATATTTATCTAAACTATTTAGTTTACTAACTAAAATAAATATATATTTAACAGAAACGAATTTAAACCAAGATTCTTTAGTGAAGAGAAATTTGTTGTTGTTACTTATGGCACTTTACAAGCCCGCTGACAGAAAGCTGTCAACTATTTAAGCTTAAATTAGCGTCCCTTGTTTTTTCAGTAGTGACAACTAGGACCAAGAGTACGACTTGCTACTTCATGCTTCACATTCGCTTGCCCGGAGGGAGAATTCACACTACTCAGAGATAGAACACAGAATAACAACCATACCCGAACCGGGACCTAAACCCGGGACTCCCAGATTACGGGGAAGACATTCTACCTTTATGAAAGGACGCCGATGAAGCGAAATTTAATTAATCTAACTGATTTTTTTTTTCTGTCCTACTTTGAAAGCAACCATATAAAGTTTAATCCTCGTTTAATTCTCCTCACATAAAAATTTGGTTTTGAAATCTAGCAAGCAATATGATGTCGTTTATTTGCAATACAAAATGCAATTGAAAATCTGTTGTGGCAGATTAAAGGTGCGTTACGTATGTGCAATAGACGACTGGTTCAAGTTAAATCCTCAGAGTTGGGATGAAACTTGACTTATCACCCTCCAATCTTTTGATATGATGTCGGAAGACAAACTTCTAATTCAGGTGTTCAGCATCGGAGAATTAAAAGTTAAGAGTACTGTCTCAATACCTATCCTAACACCATTTCAACATTTGTAGTTATAATCTGACCAAACAAAGTGAAATTGGATATTTTCAATGTAAGGGAATTAAATTAAAAAATCATTGGGATTTTTCCCCCCTTACAGTAGGGGAAATGATATTAAATGTTAAGACTGATCAAACGATTTAAAGTATAAAAAGCTATTAAGGCATTACTTTTGCATTGAATTCCGGATAATATTATTAAGTCCAAGACAATTTTCTAAGTAAAACCGTCTAAATCACATTCATTTAAGAGCCAAATTATTTAATAGATCGTGTATAATATTATAAGGCCGAAGACAAAATATCTAAAATCTTCTAAATTGTGTTTATTTAGAAAAGAAATTATTTAATAATTTGTATACAATATTATAAGGCCCAAGAAGATTTAATAGTAAAATCTTCTACTCGTTTGGGAATTAAACCGTACTTTTAATTCATTTTGCTTCCTTAAAAAATGATAGAAATGAAAGACATTCCTTTTTTTTAAAACAATACTTAAAGCGGATTATGGATATTTTTTTTAAAGTTATTTTATATAAATATTGAAAAACAAAGATGATAATAAGCGTATTATCAAAAAATATTTTTCACTCATCTATTCATGTCAAGAAATTAAAATTTTGATAGCTTTATTTTAAATTTTTTTTCGCATAACAATCTAAAGACACTAATTTCTTTAAAGAATGATTAACTCCTTAATACTTATGCTGAGCAAATATGCATTAAGCAGATTACGCTGCTATCAATTAATGTATCAGTATCGATTTAATTTGGGGGAACGAGCTTACTTCAGAAGATAACAGAAGATTTCCATTTTTCGAGATGGGTATCTTGCATTCAAAAAGAACAAACCAAGTAACCAGCCTGATTACGATTTCAATTCACACCTATCGGAAGGAAAGCCAATTCCGATCGAATAACCTTCCTCGACAAAATGAAAAACGAAACATCAAAAATAAAGGAAGTGCCAAAAAAACACAATCCTAAAAATCTCGCCTGTCCCCCTTCCTTGCGTGTTCATCGCGAAGGTGCGTTCGCCACCTGTTCGCCTGAAGCGCGCGTCTCCGTTTAGCACGAACATAGACGTTTCCTATCAACTAAATTTGCAGGTTTGCCACCGCCGGAAACCCCCTAGCTTCCTTCCTTTACTACCTGCTCGGAACAACAAATACACAGGGCAGAGGATGTTTGTGGCCAGAAGGGTGTGGCGACCACCAGCCAAATAAAGATCTTTGAGCAGCCACCCCGGAACTACAGTGAAAACAGGTCCGATTGTTGAGAAACTTGACGGTAGAAGGTAAACATTGCTTATGAAATGCGTCAATCTTCGTTTACGATGGCGTCATTCAGAACTTTCACTTTCATGCATGCTAAAAACATGTAGACAAGAGGGTACATATGCCCAGAGGAAATTACATAGGATGATTATAAAGGATTATTTTTTGTTTCATTATTATAGCTACAATAGTTCAGCGGATTATAATCATTTCGGTGTTTAGGAGTTTGGTTATATTAACGTCTCATCTTAAAGCAACACTAAGGTTATTTCAGGACCTTGTAATTTTGAATTGTGGTCATATGACGGTGGTCACCCCTCCCTCTCCTCACCAGCTAGAGGACATTTGGCCCGGCTGATTTTAAAGTGACAGAAAATCGACAGAAAATTCAACATTGAGGAATTTGACGAATCTCCACATTTCAGATCATATCAAATACAAAAATCAAGTTTGTGGAATTATGTCTATTTGTCTGTCTGTGAATACGACTACAAAAAAATGTGAGGTAGTTATATGAAATTTGTTATACATAAAACAAAACGTATAGATTTTTTATCAAAATTTGAATGAAATTACTTAAAGAAAATCAGTCTATTCGGTTCCTAAATGCAGGTGAACGCGATAGCTATAAAAACGTAAAGAACTGGGAAAATAAAATTAGGTACTTAGGTTTAGTATCTAAAATGTAGATCCATATTAAATTTTGAATAAATTCCTTTCAGAGGTTGACCATCTGTTTTTATTTTTACATATATTTGAATGTGATACTTCAAAAACTCAAAAAATTTTGAGTAAATAAAATCTGGTTCACAGTTTTAACATCTGAAATGTATATTTTTCTGAAATTTTCAATCAAATCTATCCAGGAGTTGATTCTCTGTTAGTTTATACTTTCGCGTACATGAAACACAATAACTTAATAATGACTTAAATGAATAAAATTTGACATGTAATCTTGCGACTACAATTTTATCTTACGCCAAATTTTTGTTTCAGTCAGAAAGAAAAATGCCATGAAAGCATATTCAATTTTCGAATATTTGTGCATTGTCTTATACCAGAGTTTATTCGCCAAAATCTACTGGCAAAGATTGCACACTGTCTTCAATAAAACTGCTATATTCAAGCCAAAGTTCCAAGCCATTTTTGTAATTATTGATGTCCACTGCTTACAAAGCATTCTTGAATTTTTCAAAGGTTCATAATTTAATGTGGGGAAAGAAAGCTAACATATTCGGAGAATAGGCGAGAATATTTAAGGGCGAGCACTCTTGCTGGTGACAGTTTACTATTTTTTCCCTGTCCTTTTTTGGTTTTCTTAAAATTTAGGAACTGATAACGAGATAAGCATGATGGCATCTTGAAGCATGCGCATTGAATCCTTTGCTGTCTTTTGTCACATTAACTGGTACATTGCAGACAGAGAAGTTGAAACATCAAATAATTTAATCTCCGTTTTATGTCACATCAACTAACTGATACGCTGCAGATAGAAAAGCTGAAACATTGAATAATTTATTAATTAAAAGAAAATGAAAAAAAAAAAAGAGATGACAACGAAGAAATGATCCCATCTATGATGAGCACATAAGTAGTTAAAAAATCCCTGAAAGTATGCAGATTTCCAATCCAATTCAATCCACGAAAATAAAATATTGTTTTTTCTTTTCGTTTTTAAAACATTATAATCATTCAGAAAATGCAACTGAAAAATGAAAAATGGTCTATAAAAGCTTAAAATAAGCAAGGTATGTTTGTAATAACATTTAAATTGAATTCTGAAGTTTATATCAGGACATTGAAAGAGAATTCCATTATTGCAAAATAGTTCTTATATGAAAACAATGTAATTATTTAAAAAAGAGTATTTTTTTTTCTTTGGAAAATGAAGCTGAGTTATAACCTCTGAAAGCTAAAAATAAACAAAGTATGTTTATAATGAAATTTTGTAAATCACGATTTTGAAAAACATAATTTCATTAAAATTTTTCCTCGAATCTTTTTAGATAAAAATATTATAGTATTTCGTTTTGAAAATATCTGCTTTAGAAAAACGAATTTAAGAATTTCTTTTGAATTAGACAATATTTTGTGATTTCGAATGATTAAAAATAATTTCTAAAAAAACTTTGTAAATAGACATCGATAATGGAAAATTTGCCTGAAAATGTGTTTCAGAAACATGAAATTTTATTTTAAAAAATATATTTAGAACAAAATAAGTTAGAAAGGAATAAAAATTTCTTGAAGAAAACTTAGCACAATAACGGGAAATATATCGCTTTCAAAAAGTTATAGTTATCTCTATAAGCTAACATTTTACAAGCATATTATTGAACTAGTTTATAGATTTTAGTAAATGAATGTAGAATTCTATGATTTACGCAATGTTGCTCGAAATAGTGACATTAAATAAGTCATATCACTGACTCTGTGAATCGTCCGAAGGCACAAGGGTAATAAATACTGAATTACAAGACCGCCGCCATCACCGACCACGGTGCAACTCTTTTCTAAGGAGGTAAGTCCCGTCATCGATGGGAGGAGCCTGATATCCACCTTCCAGATGGCGAGATCCAATCACCATGCCGGAAGTATCGAACCCTTTCCGGAGAAAAAAAAAACATTTGATAAAAAAATTAATATTTTCACATTTACAAGTTAGTGAATGCTATTCTCAGAGAAGATTTATTTCAAGAATAGAAAATTCTGTTATAACAATAAAAATAATGAAAACAATTGAAAGAAATCAATTGGAATAAAATTAACATTTAATAACAAAATCCAACCAAAAAATGATCTTCATAATTATAATCGTTAATAAAATGCATGACTAATGACATAGTATTTCTTTTATGGTTCCAAAAGCAAGATCTTATATTGATATGTAATACAAAAAACAAACAGAAATAAACAGTAATTTAATATATTTCATAAAAGAATAATGAATGCTTTCTTAAAACCACATGTTGTTCTAAGGTAAGTGGTTACTTTAAAAGGCAGTTTTCAGTAAAAAAAAAATTGTTTCATTTTGAAACCGATTTTTTTGGGTTATTAAATGTATGTTTATTTCAATTTTACGATAAATAAAAACCGATATATTTGTTGTTTTTCAAACCCCTCTAGCTGAAAACGAAACCAGAAAATCAAATACCTCATAAAAAGGATTTTTCAAAAGTTTGTCCCCATAGGTAGACATATACTTTAAACTGTCATATGAGCTTTATTACATGATAAACAGGAAAAATGTTTGGATGTTATCTGGAGAAACAGTTTTCCGAAACCATATTATTAATTCAAAAGATAAATAAAGAAATTGTTTGTGTGATGGTATGACGAATTTTTTTCAATCTTTTTAATTTTGGCAAGTATAAAGTTTACCACATTTAATTCTCACTTTTTCTTTAGTGGCGTAAGATATTTAATAAATATGGTTGGTAAAGCAGTTTCAAATTCTTCTTCACTCACATAAATAATTAAATATTACATTCATAAGGAATATATCCTTAATTTTCTTTTATTACAATTAAAAGCAGGATACAACTTCATTAACTTTAATGCTGCTTGTTTATTGTACAAATCTGAATAGAAAACAAATTAGTTAAAAGTACAACTGCATTTACAAATGAAAATATTTGGTCAATTTGAAATTTGAAATAGGTTAAATAGGTCGTGACTACAAAGCCCTCCAAGTTCTTATAACAAATTACACCTCTGGGGGGTACTGAATCAGCTGTGAGTCGGTCTTTGATTTGGATCTAAATTCTGACTTGCAGATTGATGAATGGGTTGTACCTTCCCCTAAAAAGGGTTGTGTCGTGTGTGTTCGAGCAAAGTCGTACTTTCATCTTAACAGTGTTAGTTAACCTGTTAGTTAAATTATGCCTTAATTTGTTAACAACGAAAAAATTTCGGTGTTAACGCTCAGTCGGGCTTGGTATGACAGAGTGGCATTAGACCCACCACCCACAGATTGTTTTAGAAAATGGATGACAAAAAAAATTTACTCCTCTGTGTATTTCTGGATTTCTCTCAGGTATATGAATGTAAGTTGTTATAGCTTCGGTATTCATATTCATACCGAATATTGATTCTTAGGAAATTTGATGAAAAGTTTCGCTTTCATTTTCAAAGAGCACGTAAAGTTATAGTTTTGCTTGTTCAATAAAGAGAAAAGAAATTTAATTTCAAGTTACTAATGTTTAGAATTTTATTTTAACTATAAAAATGTAATACGCATAAGTCTTTAGTGAATATTCGTATTTGTACGTGCACTGTATGCATTTCATTTTTAAGTACAAAATTAAGCCATGTGTAAATGTTATTTATTCTTTCATTCTAAAAACATTTTTATAAATAATTGTCCGAATTTTTTTTTATTTAAGCACTTTTTAAATGTTTAAAATTTCAGTGTAGTTCATTTTTCAAATAACTTTAGCAAAATTACGTAAAAAATATTTTATAAATTCGAAACAGTTTGATAAAACTTGTTTTTAAAAAAACATTTTTGTAACATTTTTCAGGAAAAATTATTACCCTTATCGAACATACATTGTGTAATTAGTCCTAATAAGTTAAAATTAATGTTCTGTTGCTGCATTATAGAGTAAATCTTTCACTTAAAAACTACTAAATATAATACAAATCTAGTGGAATTGTGCACCTAGAAGCATTTTTCTTTCGGAACTTTAAATAAAATTTTAATTCATTTAAAATAATACAAGTTTCATTCCTTTTTGTGTATAATGTTTAAAAATGTTATCGCTCAAAGATTATTTTTATATTATTTTGAAAATCGAACAATTTAATTGCTAATTATTGTATAATTTTCTTATAATTCTTAAGCATTTAAAAAATTATTTTAAATTCATAGTTGTAATGTTTAATTTAGAAATTTAACTCTAAATTTATTGTTTTTTTAATTATGTCAGTCACTTGTTTTCATTCTACTGAAAAAATATATTCCCATGTCACAAGCATTTATTTGAAGGTTTTCTTTGCTCTTAAACTATAAAAAATAGCAAGTAATTTCCTAAATTATAAGCATTAGATTTTCTACTTACATTTGTATGATTTTAAGCGCAAGGTAATTTTTATTGTAAGATTAGATTTGTCTTATGATGTTCATATTCATAGCCATTGAAAAGATTTTTACAGCTTCTAAAACTATGGATATTGATTACTGTGCATCTCAAAGCATGTACAGTGTACATGCTATGAGAAAATGGCATTTTTTCTTCCTCTTAAAAGTATTTATAGCTAGTATATTTTATTTAAGTATGATATAACTAGATTGGATGCGCACTTTATAATCAATTAAATAATGTTTACTTTTTAATAAATTAAGATTTTTTGTAGTAATCATCTGTATCACGCATGCCTGCGAGAACCAAATGAAATTAATTAACCTATTTTTTTCTGTAAATAAGACTTATTTTTTACATAGTAAATTATCCTTTTTTCGATTTTCTATACCTAAGGAATACTAATTTATTTAATCCATTAGTTATTATCAGTATATAATAGTTTATATAGCGGCATTATATGTGGCCTATGATATGTTTTTAAAAGAAATGAATAATTTCAATGACATTTTTTTAAATTTTAAATATAATATAGTTGTGTATTTAATACAATATTTTTTAAATATAAAAGCATCCACAGAAATTAACTTGCTATTCATTTCTGCATACAGCTTAAAAATAAACTCTGTCATATATCAAGTATTGTCTAATTACTGTATTTTAAATTAAATTCACGAATGACTAAAATTATTGGCAATTCCTTTAAAGTTATTTTGTATAGCTTTTTATTAGTAGCTTTATTAAAAAAGTCATCATTAGCTGTGAAACATGCAAGGCATTTTCATTTTTTTCCAGACTCAAATTCTATTTCAAACAGTATCACATTTTTTTTGTGCTTTTGTATTTTTTAAAAAGATTTTTTTATGAAGCTGCAAAAGTTTTCCTAATGATGTGTCAAATAAATACATATTTTTGGGGGATTTTTTTTACTCTAAATATAAGTAGATTCATATTTGAATTCGAAAGCATTTTAAGTGACTAAAATATTATTATTTCTAGGATGAGTAAAATATAAACTTTCAGGATTGGATAGAAAATTAATTCCCTTTCTCGTTCAGCAATAACTTAGAAATTAATAAAATATCAATTAATGATTTTTTTTTACTTTTTGATAATGTAACTTTCCTTAAAACATTTATTCATCTCAAATGATTTCTTTTTAAAATACATAAGATGAAGAAAAAAAAGTATAACTAAAAATATTATAGAGAATATATTCGTTATACTACAAAAATATTTTTGATTTAATTATATCTTAATAGAATATATTAAATAAACATTTTAGATTTAAATTTCACGTATGGAATCTTGATTTAAAGCACTACTCATTCTTTCAATTTTTTGTTAATAACAAGTACTACTCATAAGAAAAAAGAATGGATTAAAAAATGCCAAATTGAATTATTTCATTAATTTTAATTTTTTCTTTCGATTGAAAAATAGACTATTTTAATCTTATTATCCCGTGCTCATTATATTTAATTTTTGATAATTTTGATAAATATTATAATATTACTAAAAGTGTCATTTGGTCCTGATTATTTGTATTATTATTTTTAGGTTTATAATGTTACACTCGATACTTTCAGCTTTTTATCATACCTTAATGTATGAGATATATTTTATATCTTATGTTAGCTTCAGATTACATTACCAAATTAAAGAATGTTGAATAATTGAATTCAGCACTTACACAACAACAGCATTAAAAACTTTTTTTTCTTTTTCTTTACCTGACTATTGATTTAAAAATCACATTAGGAGTTTGTATTCCTTTTCAGGAGAAAAATTTCCCATCGAAACAAATTCTCATTCAACCAAATTTATTTAATAAAATGCGAGAAAATTGAAATCAAATTGATAATTAAGCTTTAAATAATTAAAACCCTCGTATCACATCACTTAAAAATATTATATCTGAAATTGTAAGGAATTTTAAAAGAATTATTTATCTCATTGTTTGCAGATTTTATAGCTTATGTTATTTAAATTTGTTGTATTCTGAATGCTGTAGTTGATAAGATTTCTGTTTTTGTATTATTTAGATAACCCTCCATACTATCCAAATGAGAAATTTATTTTCATGAATATGAGCAAAGAATAGTAAAGTAAAAGTTGCGCAGTTATTCAGAACTGAAGATATGATTTTTTGATAAAAAGGAAATAAGAAGTTATTAAGAGTAAGCAATTTATAACATTGGTAAACCTTTCCTTCCCCCTTTTTCACTTTAAATTTATTAATAATTTTTATCACCGAATTTTAGAATTCTCAATTTCTGTGTGTTCACAGTATTATTTTCCGAAGTTAAAAAGCAATTACTTTTTTATGCATTATTTATAAATGTATTTGCTGGAATTTATAAGGAGGAAAAACCAGTTTTATGTAATATCTGTGCTTAAATGAATTGAGCCGGTGTCCTGACTTAGGAGTAGCGTGTCTTTCTAGCGTTCTGGGCGTCCCGGGTTCGAGTACCGGTTCGGGCATGGTTGTTATTCTGTGTTCTATCTAAGAGTAGTGTGAATGTATCTACTTGTAAAAAGGGGTTGTGCAAGCGAATGCGAAGCATGAAGTAGCTAAGTCGTACTCTTGGTCCTAGTTGGAGTTTCTGAAAAGCAAGGGACTCTAATTTAGGCTTAAAACCGCTGAGAGAGATCAGCGGGCTTGTCAATGACAAGTGCAATTGGAAACAACTACAACAGAATGAACTGAATAGTTGTTATTACCACTGATTTCAGTTCACATTTAAATATCTAATATGAACATAGTTTTTATTTTCCAATTCTTTCAATAATAATTTATAAAAGTCTTTTAATAGTTAAATATTTGTAGATTTCTTTTTTAAGAGTCTTTGGCTGAAAATTCTTATTTATAGAATTTTGAGAATTCTTGGTAAGAAATATTTTGCATTGCTCTTATTATGAATAAATGCTTATTTACATAAATTATATTACAACTTGTGAAGTCTTAGTTTTTATATCGTAGAGAAACTTATTTGAAGGATCAGAGCAAAGCTTCATTTGTATAATTTCTCAATGCAAGTATAAACAATTGTTTCAATCACAGTCTCTCTGCAGGGACCAAAACACAACCCCCCAATAGTTCTTGATAAAAAAAATGCACCTGGTCAATCCAAATGTTCACCTGCCCATCGAAGGCAGATGGCCGCGCGTGATTGCCCATAGAGCACGCTTTATGGACCACACAACACCGGATGCGAAGAGGGGGGTGCTAAAAAGTATTCTGCCTCCCTCGGAAGATGGAAGCCGACACAAAAGAAGGTAGAGACTCCAAAAACAAGCGCGTGCCGACCGTGAGGTCACCACTTTGCACGCGCCGGATTTCTTTTGTACCAACCCCCCTCTGGGGCCCGATTCAATTGGCAAAGGGGGGAATAGTACAGTTTTAAGGTTAAAAAAACACCTAGGCTCTGGTGTGTTTGTTAAGATATCTTTATGGAGAAGTACTTTATATTTCGTTCTTTAAGTCGGACTGTTTTTTGTATTGGAACATGCTGCGAGATGAATTGTCATGACTCCGTAATCTTTGGCAGAGAGAGAGACTGGGAGCAAAAATAAACAGAACTGAATGGTTTTTAGCAAGAAATAAATGGAGCCATATGTTTCTTGTGAAAAATCAAATGCAGTTTCATTCGGTTGCATTGAAAATAGAGATTTTGGAATTATCTGTTTTCAATTAGGCATAGTCGATGTTAAAGTAGTAGTCTATGATAGTGTACTGAATTTTTCGATTTGCATAATTTTCACACAATAAGAGTTTGTTCTCGGTTAAAAAAAAGAATCACCTTGTTTTAAAATGAAAATCAAATTATCGCCTTTGTCTCTGAAGGAAGCATTTCATGAACAAATACTGATTATTATTTATATTTATTAATTTTTATTTTCAGTACGAGTATTATTATTTCACGAGTAAATATTAATTTAAAACAATTTTTGTTAACATAATTACTATATTATAAAACTAATTATTTTTTACCAAACTATATTTAGTGAGGGCATAAAGCTCAAAATAGTATTGATTTGATAAAAAGTAGTGAAAAATTTGGAATAAAAAATGAAAACACTGATCATTAATTGTTAAATTTTCAAATTGATATCATCTATCTTTATTTTGATTCTAAGAAAATGATCATTTTTTTCTTTTTCAAAAAATAGTTTCACAAAAACCATTTTATATTTACATTTCATCATTTATTGGAAAAAAGTTAATTAAATTATCTTTATAAAAATTTATACATAAAGAAAACACTCCGTACATTTTGCAATAATTATTGAGAAAAAGTGTAAGGCAATTTTATTTTTTCATTAAAGAGGTAAAATTCCAGTCTTTGCGTCTGTATAAAAAGAGAAAAAATTTAAAATCTTTTGTTTATATATCGAATTTAAGTTTAAAGAAATTAAATTTTTTTTCAAATTCAAAAATCTTTCTTTCAAATTTAATGCAGTTGTAAGGTACATTAAAATTCCCAAAGAAATATTTCGATAAAATTTTTGTGATTTACAGAAATTATTTACACATTCTTAAAACAATTTCTTAAAAAAAAATTTTTTTTTTAAAGAAGTCATTGTTTTAGAATAAAAATTTCTGGCAAGGGCCTAGTATTTAAATTGAGAAAAATCTGCTATTTTTAAATTCCTTTTTCTTTCAAAATATTGCATGTAAACAAGCTGTGGATTTATTTTTTCACAATCCAAAGAGAAATATTCCTCTCTCTTAATTCAAAAATAGTGTGAAATAGCATGGCGTTAAAGTTCTAAGCTTAAAATTAGCAATATTAATATAAAAAAGTCATCGATCATTATTTTCACATGGAAAACAGATTCTAATCGAGCCCTCGAAAAAGGTAAGTATCGTTTCAAATATTTCTAAAATGAAAGTAGCCATAAAAGAAATAAACCCAGATTTACAACTTAAATATAAACTGAAAAACTGAATGTTCATTAGCTTTTGTTGCGCATGGAAACTGTTTAACAGAATAGGAATAGAGATATACCGGGTGGCCAGAAATAAAACACCCCTACTCTGACCTCCCTGGATATCGAACTACTCAGTGTAAAGGCTTGAAAATTTGTGGACATACTATTCAAAAAATGGGGAAACGTATTTCACGAAAAAAAAAATTTAGTTCCAGAAATCACCGATAGGTGGCGCTGTACCACTGGACGTATGCTGAAAAGACACAAAAACACGTTTTAAACACATTTTATTTGAAAGTACCAAGCATACATGAAACAAGGACGTTATCGATGCAGGGAATGCTGCTCAATATGGTTCCCTTCCTGAAGATGTAAAATGTGAAGTCTGTGGACAGCTTGTTCAACTGCGGATCGTAACTGGTCATCTGAGATGCTTCTCACATGCAGACTGATACTCTCTTTCAAATCTGCCAAGGTTATCAGACGTTCTCGATAAACAAGGTTTTTTAAGTGTCCCCAAAGCCAAAAATCACACGGATTAAGATCCGGTGAACGAGATGGCCAAGTTGTCGGAAACGCGCGACTGATTATTCTGTCAGTGGTGAAATGTTGGCGAAGAAACTGTTGCACAGGGAGTCCAATGTGTGGAGGTGCTCCGTCTTGCATAAAAGTAATGGTGTCAAGGCATTGGCGCTGCTGCAAATGGGGTACAACAAATGTTTCGAGCATCCTTTTGTACCTGTTGGCCGTCACGGTACATGTCTCAAGGCCATTGGAAGTAACCTCTTCGAAAAAGAACGGTCCAAGGATGAATGTGGCTGTGAATCCACACCAGACTGTAACTTTCGGTGAGTGGAGTGGAATCTCTTGGAAGGTACGGGGGTTTGTCGTGTCCCATATGCGACAGTTATGGGTGTTCACTGTTCCACTGAGGTGGAAATGGGCCTCATCGCTCCACAGAATCTGCCACGGCCACGATGCATCCACTTCAACTCTAGCAAGAAATGTCAATGCAAAGGTCAGTCGCATCTCCCTGTCTGTGGCCAGCAATTGTTGATTAGGGCGGATTTTGTACGGGAAACAATGCACCATTTTTCTGAGTACGTTCCACACTGTGCTATAGGGAACACCCAAGTGTCGTGACACTGCACGTGCACTACTGCAGCCTAAAACATTATCCATTGACTGTTCAACAATACCGGTGGCAACATCTTCAACGACATCTGAACGAACCGGTTTGCGTCCTCGACCAGGCTGAACTCCAAGATGTCCAGTTTCCTCGAATCGAGCGATCATTCTCCTGAGAGCTTGTGGAAGCAATGGTCCCTTACGCAAATCCTTAAGTCGGCGAAACTCTCGAAGTGCTGCTGGAGCATTTCCTTTATTCTCGTAAAACAACTTCACAAGCAAAGCGCGTTCTGGCAGCGTGACAGCCATCACTAATAAGAATGACATTCCCCACCTTTTAACTTCTTTTATACCCAGAACATGGCTTCTAACCATGCTTTATGCAAATTTTTCTGGTTACAGTATGAAATTGCAGTTACAACGGGAGTTCTAGCTTCTTTACTATTTTTATTTTCCATAAGGGGCAGAAAAATTAAAAAGGAATCATGGAAGCATTCCATTCCGCATAAACATTTTAATTTTTATTATTATTTGTGTCTTTTGATCATAGTTCCAGTTGTGCAGCGCCACCTATCGGTGATTTCAGGAACTAATTTTTTTTTTCGTGAAATCCGTTTCCCCATATTTTGAATAGTATGTGTACAAAATTTTGAGCCTTTACACTGAGTAGTTCGATATCCATGGAGGTCAGAGTAGGGGTGTTTTATTTCTGGCCACCTTGTATTATGTCTCTTGAAGAAGTATGGTTTTCCTAGATGATTGCAATAGAAATAGTTTTATTTACTTTTTACAACGAAGAGAAAAAAAATGTACCTAAAAATTTAATGCTGGTTTCAACAAAGTAAAGAAAGTTTCATTAAAGGATTTAGGATTGTCATAATTAATATTTAGGATTATAATTAAAGGCTTTAGGATTGGATAGGATAATAGGAATTCTTACGACAGTTTAATTAGGATAATTATAATCAAAGGACTTAGGACTGTCTATAGGAATTCTTACGATGTAGATTTTTCAAAAGAAATGAAGATTGGTAACAAATGTTAAAATACACTCAATTGTAGTTCTAAAAAAAGTTTTACGTCCAATTTGCTCTAGAATGCTAATTAATGTCCTGAATAAAAGAAAATGAGTGTGACTTATTAATACTGAATGTTATTAAATAACTCTTGTTGTTCAAAAACTGAAGAATAAATGGAAGAAAACCATGATACTTTATTTTCACCATAGTCATCCGTGGTGTCGTATAAGAATGATAGTCTTTTCGGAATTATAATAATTTTTATTTTTTTATTGACTGAGCTGAGCTATACTTATTAATAATTAGAAATTAGCTAATCATTTGAAATAAAAATTAATCATTCCGTTTAATCATTGAAATGAGAGCTACATGAAAAGATCGTTTTCAAGAAACGAATGTGATCCATAAGCCTGGATCAAAAAGTGATTAAACACCATTTTATTCCAACTATTTTTCTACATCTGATTAACGGGAAATAAATTTTGGATTTGTACAGATAAAATCATTTAATAAATCGAATATTATTTGAAAAAAAATTATTTATGCTCTCCTGGTGAATCTAGCCTTTAATTCGTCACGAATACTTGTTAACTGCTCAAAAATACATCCTAATCTTTCTATAAATTAATGAATTATCAACTTCCTTTAAAAAAATTATGTTAATGTGATGAAAAAATGCATTTGAATGCTCGATGAATTAAAAAATAGTGAAGCAGGGGAGGGCAGATAGTTTCTTTAAAACTGATTGTTTTATTGGTTTGCAATGAAACCCAAGCATGGATAAATAACAAAGATAAATAAACTAAGGACCATTTTAGAAAATTATTATATTATTTTATTTATCATATCGTGCCGACTTATTACATTTTAATTTCCTGGACCTAACTGGTTATTGCTAAGGATTTTCTCTCCCCCCCCCTAGATTTTTTATTTTATTTATTTATTTAATTTGGTACTGCATTTTTTTTCTCTTGATACATGAATATTTATTTCCATTCGAGTTTAGGGATTAGTTTTGATTTGAATGTTCATAAACAAGACTTCCAAAGTTTTATATTTACATTCAAATAAACATTCCCTTAAAGTACTTTCCCTTTGTGGAAGATATTTCCTATCACATTTTCATTAATTAATCTATAACAATCAGATCTGAGATGCTGAAAAGATAAAAGTGTGTCTAAAGGAGAACATTTTTTACTTTTTATTAACAGCTAATCCTCATGGAGTTTTTGAAATTTAATTCCAAAGATTAATGAGCTATCAACAAGATTTTCAGCTACCATTATTTCAATTCCAAATTGATGAAAGATTGAACTCAAATTGAATTTCTTTTAGCATGATTTATTTCATATATCTTCTGATTGTCAATTAAGTTAAATCATAAATAAAGATAGAAAAACGGTATACGTTGAAAAATCGATTTTTTTTCTCTGAAATTATGAAAAATTTAAATTTAAGGCGACTCAATACTCGAAAAATCATCAAAATATCGAATTTTTTTATTGGCTCATATGATTAATTGAGTCATTCTAAATGTGCTTGTAAAATTTTAGAGCCGTAGCTTTATTTTTTTTTTAACTAAGTCATTGAATAATTTTTGATGCAGGACGGGAGAGTAAACAATGATGACACGACCACTTTTCAGATTCAAACACCTATAAAAGAAGTTTTTGGAAAAAAATTGCCAATTTGCCAGTTTTTTATTTAATCAAATGAGGTGTTAGAGCGATTAATTTAGTGCATGATGCAAAACTTCAGTGATTCCCCGCAGTGTCATTTGGAGCAAATGCTGAAAGGTTACAACTGCACAGATTACAATAGCAGAAATAGCAAGGAAAATAATAGAAACAGCAAACAGAATAACAGAAATATCAATCAGAGGTGCAGAAATATACATTTAATCAATTTTGCTATGCGTATTAATTTTTTTAAAGATTTTATGCTAAAATTAGAAAAAAAATTTATCTTAAGTTACTTTTCCTTTATATATCTTCAATACAAAAATATAATATTTTGTTTCCATAAATTTTCGCATTTTTTAACTTCTACAATTGAGAATAACTTGAATTCCATTTTGCAAAAGTTACGGGTACATTGGATAGATTTTATATTATGATTTAGATGAAAGAAAACTTTAAATAAACTTTTCACCCTGTTCGTTTTTTACTTATATGTTACATTTCAAAAGCCTAAGGCTTTCTTAAAAATGGAATTAGAAGAATGAATTTTTTTTATGAATATTCAGAAACATATGTTTTATAAAACTTAGCATGAGATTAACTTTAAGGTGAGTAGTAATTTTTAAAAAAATATATCAAAAGTCAAAATTCCTGCATTTTTCAGGTTTTTTTGTGTTTTTCACAGTAAAATTTTTTTAAAAAATTAGATACTGTTGGCAGGAAAAATCCATGCTAAGTTTTACGTAGTATATTAATAGCTAATTAGAAACATTTTTGGAGAAAAATCTTCATATTTAAAAAAGACATAGAAATTTTTTAAAAAACTCAAAATTTGTTAAAAAATTTAATTTTTAAAAAAATATTAAATTGTTTTTTAAATATTTTACCTAAAAGTTATAGAGTTCTGTTTTACATAAAATAAAAGTAAAATATAATTTTAAACATTAAAATTGAAAGAAAAAATTTTTGAGGTACTATGTCGCCTTAATATTTTTAAAGTTTAAACAGGATTCTTTATAAAGACATGGAATTTTGTTTCTATTTTTTGAGAAGTTACACTGATTTTTATATTTGCATTTACACACGTTATAATGCTATTTTCTCAAATATAGAATATGATAGAATTTTCTTATGGAAAACCTCACAAATTAAAATCTAATGCATATTTTTTTTTGCTCAAATTTGGTATAATAATTTCACGAAATGTTCTGTAATTCTTAAACTAGAAAGTGAGTAATATAATCATGTATTTTATAGTTGTTTTAATGCATAACAAAGTGAAAGAAAAATGAAAATTCCGTGTTATTTATTAGTTGAATCATAGTATTTAAAGAATAAATAAAAATAAAACTTATTTTTTAGAAATAAAACTTATTTTTTAGTTCAAGAATTGTATAAGATTTCTTAATCTATCTAATAAATTATAATCAAATAAGTTCACAAACCTTCAAACTCGATTTTTTTTATAGTTCTTCTTAGTATTAAAAAGAGCTCTTTATTTCACTTTAAAAAATTGATACATAACTGTCATATTATGGTTTCATAGAAATTTTTTTAGTCTTTTTTTATGTAAATATTTAAAATATAACTATTTTCGTTCATTTTTCAGAAAAGTCATTCCGAATGTAGTTAAATACCTGAAATCATTCGGCCACAACTAATTTTTCTGACTCAGGAAAAATACTGAAATTAGATAGAAGATAAAGTGTACAAATTAATATTTTATTACAATTTTATTCTTTGAACATATATGACATATGATTAAAAGATTCATTAATGCTTCCTTAAATAATAAAGGACACGAATTTTAATTTTTTCTGCAACATTTTTTAGCTATCCAAAATACATAAGTTAGCTGATGTGATCTTTTATGCAGAGTAATTACTACGTTTTTTGTTTCGTAGCTATTAACATACACTGTTAGAGAAATAGAATTGCTATGTTTATTCTGGCATTATCTATCTAAAGATTATAATTAATTCCATTCAGTATAAATTTGTTCCTTATTTTTTAGCTTTCAAGAACATTAGGAATTTTCTTTTTTTAAGTTAATTCGAAATTTTGTATATGGAATGCTTTTTTCCAGAAAAAGCTCATTCTGAATAATCATATGCCTATTGCTGTTTTCAGTTCTTTTCTTATTTAAATTCAGAGGAAAAAAAGACCAAACTTTAAAAAAAATTGATTTTTCGATACCTTATTTAATTTTTAAGTACCTTAACATTACCACCACATTGTTTATCAGTATCTGTTATTGTAAAAAATTACAATTATTTCAGATTCGCTGTGAAGTGTTGTTGAAATTTACATTTTAATCACTAACAGAAAATGTTACAGCGACATAATGACATTTTTTAAAAAGGAAGGAAATAAATTGCATCGCAATATTAATATTAAAATAACGTAATAAAAATCGCACTAAATATAATTTCTTTAGTATATAGTAATATATAATAATTATTATTTCCCGGCATTTTTATCTTGAAAAGTTGAACAATCACTACATTCCCATTCCAATCGGCTTTCCATAAAATATTTTACTTTCACTTAAACATATTTGGCAACAGCTTGTTTCCTCAACTAATTTACTTTCTTGGGTCACTTCTCACTTTCATTTTCTTCAATTACATCAAGGAAAAAAAATCCCTTTCGATTTTCCTTCAATTACTCCCTCTCTTCAATTATATGAAAATAGAATGTTTTTCGAATAAATTGCAACAGGTCGAAAGCGTAGTTTCCAAGCAGAGAGAAAAAAATATCCAATCAAAAGTTATCTTTAATCGAATCGTAAGAACAACTCGCTGCAATCATCTGCCATATTTTCGTGTGAAGGGTCGTGGGGGAAGGATGCGAATCTTCATATACATATGAAGGAGGATGAAAAAAAAAATCGTTTGCCATCCGAAGAGAAGTAAATCATGCACACATCCCAATGAATTGGTGAAAATGAAAAGAGCAGGTGGCGAACGACTCGAGTTTAAGAACACCCCTCAGGGGTCGTCGAGACGTGCGTGGAGGAGGGGTGGTCGAAACTATCTTTTGCAGCACGCGTCACAGCACGCGAACCCCGCACGTCCAGATGGGCAGGTACACGCCGCAAGTGGAGTGGGGGGCAGATGTCCTTTTCCTGTTGTGGCCACTGACCTCGGATGGGGGGGCTTTCGTTTTCGAGTGGTCTTGGGCTTGGACATGGGTCCTAATGTTGAGTGTAGTGACCACAGCACAGAATTCCACTTTCACCCCGACTTTCTCTCAAAGTCTTTGCCCTTAATGGAGAGTGAAAGGTGAGTGGCCTTAAGGGTGGTCGCACAACGTAAACAACTACTGGAAGAGGCTGGATGATGGAGGTGTGACCTTTGAAAAAGTTCTTTGGTTATTTTTAGAATTAGATAAATATTTTGCAGTCACCAAAAACTCTCTGAAACCAATTTTATCACCTTATTTATGAACATTCTTGGTTGGAATATATTTATCAATAAGATATTAAAAAAAGAACAAGAATAGAAAAACAGGCTGTTGCCGAATTCAACTGACAAATTCAGAGAGGTGATAGTAAGTATCTACAGAATAAAGAATCATCTTATAACATGGGGTCCAAAACGACTTTTGGTAGGGGAAAATCACAAATGTATAGAGAGTCAGAAAATTGTTGGAAACTGTAAAAAATTAATTAAAAAATAACAAATTGTGATTAAGTTATAAATAATTTTTGAGTGAAAGCACATTTTAAAAAGTTTTTTTTATGCTGGCAACAAGGATTTAAGGATCTAGGGGGTCGTAAATTACTGAAAACGAAAAAGTAGTTTGGAGCCGATATTTGCAAAAATATTAAAACTTGTAAAAAAATAAATGTGTGAAATTGTAAGGAATTTTATAGTCTATAATTTGATATAAGCGTGTAGTGTAAAAACATGGAAAGATTTAGAAATATTAAAAAAAAACTGAAGTGGGAACCAGAAAACATGGCTGCAACATCACTACGACGATGTTCGCAGAGATCGTTATCAAATTCAAAAGACAAATTTAGAGCAAGTATAACAAACATTTAGTAGATGAAAAATTACCTGAAAAAAGAATGCGCCAGGTAACATTTTTTAATGAAAATCGCAAATCGGGATTAGTTCGCACGCTGGATGCTTGATGCCAAACAATAAGATGCACACTGCTAGAGCTATATTCTATGATGAGGCCTGCTTTACGAAAGAAGATTTCTTCAACACGTACAATGCGAATATTTGGTCATTCGAAAATCCCATCATCACTATCTCGTCGAAGTTACAACACAAACTTGATATTAATATCTGGGTAGAGTCTTCTATTCGGACCGTATTTTCTGCCCGAAAGCCTCAGCTGTAAAAAGTACCTTGTTTTTTTCCAGCATGTTTTTCTGAATTTGCTATAGGGAACACCGACAATTTGGTTAATGCATGATGAAGCATCAGCACGTTTTAGTTACATTCATAGAATCTGACATTGTTTGCGAATGAAGTAAGACGATCATCAATTCTTCAATGCTCATTAATGAATATTTGCTTGTTGCTTTTATTTTTCTCTAGCACAT
Organism: Argiope trifasciata; assembly: GCA_026543055.1. Classification (NCBI taxonomy): domain Eukaryota; kingdom Metazoa; phylum Arthropoda; class Arachnida; order Araneae; family Araneidae; genus Argiope; species Argiope trifasciata. The sequence goes on from JAPMOQ010003496.1 coordinate 22,875, forward strand.
GAAAAATTTACATATGAGAAGGCTCCTTTTTCCTTAATCCTCGCCATTCTCTTTACTAGACTCATTGTCTTTTCAGCATCTGTTTTTGTGATTTTCACTGAATAAACGTTTCTTACAACCCTACGTTTTCTGGTAATTTTTCCTCTACTTCATGCTTATTTATCTTTGCTCTGAATTGGTCTTTCGAACTCTGGATTTGACAACTCTTCCGGTAGGTATGATGTTTCAGCGATGTTTCCTGATCTCCATTTAAATTTTTCTTGAATATCTTCAAAACGCTCTAGTTCTTCCATTACACATTTATTCTTTGAGATAAATTAGGCCTAATTAGTAAATTGCATTTATCTATTAAGAAAGATAACCACGCAATGACGATTAGAGAATAACTTTAAATTTATTTAAACGTGGTTACATCTCGTAACCAGAACGAAAAGTAAAAACATACTTATCGAAAGACGCACATCTACTTGAAATACATACAACGATAACAAAATCTTAAAAGTTCAGTCGATCTTTTTTTCAAACATTTAACTTCTTATTTACATGTACGGCGATAAACAAAAATTCCTCTTCTTCAATGATATGCAAATAAGAATCAACTTATTAGCATATCGTTTTATAAATTTATGCTCTTGTGCGACTGCATCGAATTAGCTGGATTCGAAAAATTTGAACCCGATTGCGGATGCTGCCGATATAAATAGGAGAATTTTTACTTATTCCCAACATTTATATCTAATTATAGAATATAAAATTCTTTACATTCACAAGCTTTTATTTTTCTTCAAGTTTTAACATTTTTGCAAACATGGGTTCTAAACTACTTTTTCCATTTTCAGTAACTTACGACATCCTAGATTATCAATTCCGCTTGTTACCAGCATGAAAAAAACTTTTAGTAATTTGTTTTCACATTAAAAAGTATATAGTTTAAACACCATTTGTTATTTTTAATTAATTTTTTACAATTTCCAACAGTTCTTCGACTCTTTATATTTTTGCGATTTTCACCAATTAAACGTCGTTTTGGATGCCATTTTATATGGTGATTCTTTATCCTCTTGATATATATTACCCCTTTGACTATTACTATTACCCCTCTGACTTTGTCAGTTGAATTCGGAAACACAATGTATAAAGAAAACGGTCTTTTTAAAAAATTCCTTAATATTACAGATTTTTTTGAATACTTATTATACGAACAATTTAAAAAAGAAAAATTAATATTTCTAAATTTTTGGTCAAATAATATTGATTGAACCATACAGTAATTTATTTTGATATTTGCTTTATATTTGTTTATTGATTAATGAATCAAACTTAGGTGCGGTCTTTTTATTACATTGAAATTAAAACAACTATAGAAGAAATAGCTTATCTTCGAGTTATTTTAATATTAATCAATTTAGTTTTCTTTCTTTACAGTAATAAATAGGAAAATTCAAGAAATTTTGTTCGGGACAAACAGACATTTCAGAATATCATATTTCGGAGAAAATAATGTATTCTAGGATTCGCTTCCTTTTATTTCTGTAGTGCTTTTATTTATTTTTTGTTTAAATATTACAACATGGAAATTTGTGACGTACAAAATCCTTTCATCGTCATATCTTTATCGTTTGCTTTGAAACCAAATATCAAATATAAGCAGACGATTAAAAGGAAAATTTATGGATAGCTTGTTTTCTTCACAAATTGTTAGTATTCGTCATTAGAACAAATTTGCAGAATCGTTTGAAATTTATTTAAATCACTACTTAAAAATCAATAAACATAATGTCAAAGTGCGTATTAAAATAAAAGAGGAGTTTTAACAAAATAATGGTTCAGTAATTCGAAATATTAAAAAAAGTAAGTTTTTGTGAATTTTTGATTAACTGAATTTTTATGCTATTTTATTTATTTTTGTACTTTGAAAAATGGACTCATTTTTCTCTTTTGTTAAGAAATAAGTGTGAAAAATTTTTTTGGATTCGACTCAGTTATTAAAGAAAAGATCTGCAATATACACAATCACAATGGCTTTTATTAAATTAAGAATTATTCATTGACATATTCTTGTACGCAAGTATTTCTGTATTATCCGATTTTCTTCTGACCAACAATTAAACTAATACCTCCTAACCAATAATTGGGATGCTACTGAATTCCTTATTCAATTAATCTTCGCCTTATAATTTAATCCTATCCCGAAAAAATCGATCATAAACAGTAGCTATTTTTACGCAGAATTAACTCAAACCAATCAATCCTCACAAGTAATATTTTACTTATTTAAACTTATACAAAATAGTTTTTTGCAGAGTATGCAAGCACAAAAAAAAATACAAGATAATTTTGCCAGTGTTCTCACCTTTATCTTTATTTTGCATTCATATACAACATTGTGCAATTTGATTTTGCTTCATATTCTTCAAGGGAACAGATAAGCATTTAACATTAGATTTTATCAAAACAATAACAAAAATTTTAACATAAAACTACAAGTGCAGTCTCACATGATCACACACTAAATTTTATGTATTTATTTAAGTCCTTGTTTTTTTTTTTTTGAATTGATGTGTTTATATGCCTGTGAATACCTCTAAATGGTTGAGACATGAGGAATTTATTTCGAAATTTTAAATCTATATTTTAGATGTTAAATCTTGATGATCTAGATGCAAAATTTTATCTACTTAGATCTTCACACTAATGTAGTTGTCTTATTCACTTGTATTCCGACAGCCATGAAGACAAAATTTCTTTGAATGGATTTTTTGTTTCAAATGGATTCAAAATTTGACAGAAATCTAAAAATTTAGTATTAAGTTCATAAGCAAACTTCATCCGACTAGTTCAGTAAGCTTTTGAATTATTATGTTCACAGACAGATAAATGTAATATCAAAAATGTGCTTTTGTGATTCGGAGAGACGAGGGCTTTGAAACGAGGTGATTTGTCACAATTTGTGATTTCCAATTTGAATTTCTTAACGATTACAATATTTTCTCCATATATATTTCAATTAGGTGAAAACAAAATAAGTATAAACAACTAAGATCAAGAGCCCAACGTATTAATTTTTTTTTTGATTTTATAAAGAGCGGATCTTATTTTCAAGAATCCAAATGGTTTCAGACTTTCCCCCATTTAAATATTCAATACAAATTACGATTTAACTCTTAAATGAATAAAATATAAAACAATATCAACAAAATTATCACCACAGTGAAAAAATACCACAGTGAATTGCAACATATTTTGATCCACTATCTGAAGTTTTTACAATAATATAATACTTGTTACAGTTGATTGTGGCTTTCGTGGCTAAGATAGATTGATTACCCAGAGGTCAAGTTCAAGAAATGCCAAAAACATTCTTTCATCTGTAGAGGAAATATCATAGCCTCAGAGGAAATAGCGACTAAATTTCATACATTTCCATTCCTCACTACCTGTTAAGGGTTACTTGTCATGAGTAGGGATTAAACACTAGAATGCATTCCTTTCAATACATGAATTTCCTGTTTTATATTGCCTGAGAATTGACATAATTGGGTCGGGGTTCGTATAAATCATAGTCCATAGGTTTCTTTATTAGGGGTATTAAAATATTTCCATTAGGTGCATTAATTTGCAATTTTTAAAAGTAAAAATTTATAAGAAATCTTGTCTAATCTAATTTGTTTCTGAGTCAAATTTCTACAAAATGTTTCTTCTTCTATATAAAAAAAATCCCTTGAACAGTATTGCGGGATTTCTTTGCCAGATGCAAATTACTGCCTACTTGTTGTTGAGAGAGTGACCCATGAGTTAAAGACGTATGATAAGGGAAAAGCGTAATGACTTTCAGTAATCAAAATGAAAAACACTTTGGCATTATCTAAGTTTGATGCTTGAATCCCAGTTATTTAAGAATAGTAGATTTTTTTTCCCTAGAGGTTTCAGGAGAGAGGAATGGTTCATATTCGCATTTCGGTTGAAGAAAAACCTCCAATGGTCAAACCGAATGCAACGAGCATGTTGCTAAAATCTGCATGTTCGCCAAGGACACTATCTAATGTTTACATGCAGTCTCATACTTCCTATTATGATGCATGATATAATAAAGATTCATAACCATAGTGATACCGTTCAGTAATGATACAGTGCAGTATATAATATATGCATTTAGACGCACATAGGTATAATAAAGCTCAATGTGTGTGTGTTGGCGCTCTACAGCCCAGACCGTTGGGCTACAGCTATCAAATTTGGTACATGTATACCTTAGAGGTCCGGAATGTGCAACTTGGAGACCTTTTTTCAAATTTTTAATTGGAAGTTGAATTAATTAAAAATTAAGCGAAATTTCGATGTTTTTCCGCTATAACTTCCGAAACTATTATCGCACAAAGATGATTTTTACATCAAATTAAAGATGAAAAATTAGCTACCTTATGATCTTGGCATCTTGACATATAACTTAAGTTTCTATTTGTAATGAATTTTTAAAAAATATTTTAACTAAATTTTTCAACAATAAATTTCGGACAAAACAATAAAATTTAATCTGCACCAGCCCTTTACGAGTGAAAGGGAAAAAAATTATCTTTTATCATTAGGTTACCATAGGATTGACAAAAACTCAAATTAAAAAAAAATTGTTGCAAATTAAACACACAAAAATATAATTTTCAGCACGCATTTGCATGAAATGTTTTTCTAAAAAGAAAATATGGAGAATTTTTTGTGACTTTTACGATATTATTAATTAAATAAATGAGCTTTATTTAAGACAAACATGGTTTAATCTATACTTATAATAAAGCTCAATGTGTGTGTATGTGTTGGCGCTCTACAGACCAGACCGTTGGACCTACAGCTACCAAATTTGGTACAGTTATACCTTGGAGGTTGGGAATGTGCACCTCGGAGCCCTTTTTCAAATTTTTAATTAGAATTTGAATTAATTAAAATACAAGTGAAATTTCGACGATTTTCCGCTATAACTTCCGAAAATATTATCTCACAAACATGATTTTTACATCAATTTAAATATTAAAAAATTAGCTTTCTAATGGTATCAGTGTTTTAATGTATAACTTAAGCTTCTATTTTTAATGAATTTTTAAAGAAATATTTTAACCATGTTTTACAACAATATCTTTCGGACAAAACAATAAAATTTAATCTGCACGAGCTCGTCAAGGGGGAAAAATTAGGTTTTATCAGCATGTTGCCATCCTATTGACGGAAGTTCAAACTAAAAAAAAACAACTATCATTACAAATTAAATCTAAAGAAATGCAACTTTTAGCACGTGACTGGATAAAATAAAAGAAATATAATATGTGACATTTTCTAAAATAAATAATAAACGAGCTAAGGGGAAAAAAAAGCTTTTATTAAACTGTTGAAATCCTACTGACAGAAGTTCAAATTAAAAAATAAATTAACTATGACTGCAAATTAAATCGAAAAAAATGTAACATTCACCACGTGATTGGATGAAATTAAATAAATATTAAATGTTATGTTTTCTAAAAAAGAAATACAAGACAAAGGTTTCTATGATCGTTTGCAACATCTATATCATTAATTTAGTAAATCAGTGTTACGTGACTTTCGAAGTTTAAGTATATCTGGCAGAGAAATTATAAAGAGAGCAAGGCACATAAGTATTTAATTGAAAATCTTAGACCCCATTACTCTTGGCGAACCAGCTGGTCGCCAAAGGCGTCTAGTATATATATATATATTTTCAATTCAAGGTTCAACGGCTAATTTGTAAAACTTTAATAATAGAAATTCATCTATAAAAAGGAGTCTGAATGAAGTAAATAGCAACATATTATGCAACATGAGTCTGTAAATGCTTTAAAAAATGAAGAATGTTTAGCTTTTAAATAAAAAGAGATAAACTTCAATCAACTCAGTTTGTAAAACTGACTGATTTATGAATATTTGAAGATCACTATTCCATAAAAACGAGTAATTTTAAACCATTTCATATACCATTCCAAAGATGATACCTCAATCAACGGCCAGGATTTCTCAATATTCACTGAAATAAGAATGAAAATATTGAATGTTCCAAACAATTCTAATCAAAACTTCGTAAGTCGATCAAATTTGATAGCAGAAGATAGAAACCTTCATTTATTTATTTGAAAGTTGAAGTGTCAAGAACATTTCGTAGAATATGATTCCTTAGAACTAAAGGATGAATAAAATTTAGACTTAATAATTTTTAATTATTTTTATAGACCAAAACAGTATAAAATATTATTATTCACATCAGTTAAATCCTATTGAAAGTAAAACTAAAACCTGAATTATAGGATGAATCTAAGTAATTTTTGTTGAATAATTCTTGAAATATTACATAAATAATTGAAATTATTCAGCAGTACACATAATGCTTCTCTTTTACTTATATTTTTAAAAAATGCTTGGTTTCGGTAAAAAAAGTTTTTATATCAATTTGCAGTTTAATCATTTCTACTTTAAATTATAGTTGAAATTTTACGATAGCTGACTGATTTTAGAGAGATATATAGTATGTTACGAGCTTAAGGTCTTTATAATTGCAAGAGTGAATTTTATGACGAATTATATTATTATATGTGAATTATATTAAAATTTGAATCTTAAAATATTTTGATGAAGTAGCTATTAAAAGACAAGTTGTATAAAGTATTTAATTGACAATGACACGTCACATAATGCATTTAATTGACAATGAGTTACATAAAGTTTTTAACTAATAATTTTAAGCAAAAGTAAGATTGGCGAACCAGCTGGTCGCCAAAAGCGGCTTGTAAATAAAAGTGCAATCTAAATTTCCTCCAAGATATCAATAAGTAATTTTAGTTCATTTTTAAGGAACAATTTTTTTTATTGATATATTTTCTCGTATACGAAGTAGTATAGCGGAATCATTGTTAACATAATCGAACTCGAGATTTTGAAGAATCTCCACATTGCAGATATCCCTCTGTCCAAAAACAAATTTTTGGTAATATGCCAGTGAGCAAGATAAGTTTTGAGTTAGATTGAAATTTCGTATATAGAATTATAATCAAATCTATAAATTTTTATTAAATTTTAAATGAAATCTATTCATAGGATTTCTGTTTCCCCATCCGTCAACCCGAGTGCAAGTGAACTCGATAAGTACCAAATTTAAAGAACTGGATAAATAAAATTTGGTACATAGGCATTTAAATATAGATAAGTAGGATCTAATATATTGATATTTATCAAATTTTGAACTAAATTATTCTATTTTCTAACCGTCTGTTCTTTCCTTTGACAATGAACAGAATGGAGTAATTTTCCTATAATAAGTATGGGTTATATGATTATCAAAATTTGAATCTAAAAAATATTTTGCGAAGGAAACCGTTTAGATTAAGTCATGTAAAATATTTATTTGAAATTTTTAATAAGCATTAATCTTAATGAAGTTGCTGGTCACCAAAGATAGTTTTAGTACAAATAATTTATTTGATCCAATACAAATAATTAGTAAAAATAATTTATTTGTACTAATAAATTACTTACTGTTTACTGTTACTTAATAGTATACCTACAGTTAATAAACGGTAAAATGTCCAATAATTAAAAAAGTGTTATTTGGATGTTTCTTAGAGTCTGAATAAAAATAACTATCATTCTCACTTTTATCCAAGTGTCATGGAATTAAAAATCATAATTTAAAAAAAAACTAAAATATGAAAGAAATAGGAAATTTTTAAGGAATCTAATTTTTCATTTCCCGAACGAAAAGCTATTTTCATTAATTAAAGTATTATATACAATTATTGGGTTTTATTTAGTTCAGGATAGAACATTTTTTAAGTGATATTTTACGTTTACCGAGGAGTGGAAGTGAAATGATTCTAGGAATTGAATAATAGGGTGCCATCTATTGACACTAAATGAAACTATTTCTCAAACTGAGAGTAAAATGGATTTAATTCGGCTTCATCATTTACGAACGGAATTGAGCTGAAGGTAAAATAAATTTATTTTCTTGATTAAATTATTCAATTTGCAGAACATAAGCTGCCGTTCATAATAAAACACAAATTTTTTAAACTTTAAATTTAATTATTATAGTAGATCAAGATATTTATTCAGAGAATATAAATATATTAAAAGAAATTATAATATGAATTAAAAACATTAAAAAATTCAGAACAATTTTAACGATCATAAAATTAAAATAAATCTCTTAAAATCTTCATTTCATACATATGGAAATATAAAATATGATCTAAATTTACTTATTTTTTTAGCTTAAGGACATTAAAAAAAGAAAAAGAAAAGAAAACTATGACGTCCTAAATTTCTTTTATATGTCTGAAATTGTTTGCTTTGACAGTTATAAGTAGAAATTTCTACTAGATATAATTCTTTGCATATCTTATTGATGGTTTTAAAGAGGATTACGCATGAATGCTGAAGAATGATGTTCATGAATAAAATTAAAAAAATTCTTTTTATGGAAATCTGCCTACCCATGAGTGATAAAGTTAGAACGAGCATCATCTGAGCTTCTTTTTGTACGATTATTTTTTTAAGTCCTTCTTTGTCTTTACTTAAATTCCAAAAACTTTCCCAATCACAATATTCTAATTTCTATCTTAGAGTTTAAAAGAAGAACTATCCCTCCACCCTTTAGCAAAAAATATGCGCTGAAATCTACAAATTTAAAGTTAAATTTCTATGTACATATTTAAATTAAAAATAAAAATATAATTAGTTAATTTCTATGTTGTATAAAAGAATGTAGTGTATATGAACCCCAATAAATGTTTTTGAATACAAATATATATATATATAGACTTATTTATTCTAGAAACACTTATTTATTTACAAATATAAAAATATACTGAAATATGTTCAATTATTATGGTTCATAAAAGCAATTGAATATATGAAATGTTCTTATGTAAATAAGTTTATGAACTTTTTGGTGTATTCGAATCAGTTGTTGCAGTTTGATTCGATGGCGGCCAATTATCTTGCGCTATTGCAAGTAGAAGTTTTTCGTATTTCCGAATGGGCCCTCTCCATCTTCGTATGGCTGGAACGACAAACTTTGATAGGAAATGTTGGACGAAGTATTTCTGTAAAATAAAGATATATTTATTGGTATATTTTCCTTCTCATGTTCTTCGTAATTTTATAAAATAGATGCTTTTATGACCAAGCGGCTTGAGTTGCGAATTCTTCATCTTTAATAAAATTTATCCTGTATATGGAAGTAACAGGATTTTTATACAAATCATATTCGTTGCTGATGATGTTTAAAGGAAGATGAAGGTAAATAAAACATATTTATTAATACCAAATAGAATCAAAATTGAAGCTAGATTCAATTCGGAAACGAAATGATTTTTTGGGGGGGGGAGGGAAGCGACGCCATGTCTTCCCCCAGTGAAATTAAGATCTTCAAAAATAGGATGAAGTTATTTTTGCAGGATTGTAGATATGATTCATAAGGGAATTGTTTTTTTATATAAATTCTGAAGGGGCAGAAGAAATGCAAGACATTTCTGTAGCCCAATGGGAAACAAACTGTTGCTTCAAATATATGTTATAAATGTAAAAGAATCCCAAGTAAATTTAGTAGTAAATAAATCTTTTCATTTTTGCTTCTTTATTGTCCAGGACATCTTTAGCGAAGTTAACTTTTCGCATCCAAATCAGGATTTTTTTGTTTTATTTAAATTTGAATTACAGTAATCTCGAGCCACCGTTTTTCAACCTTCCCTTCCCCAAGGAATCGACTTAATTTCTTTCTTATAAGATCAGTTTTATGGGTTCCGAAGGATAGGATATAATCTTATTAACACAAAATACCCAACAACATTATTAATTTTTTTAATTGCATTATTTAGCACTCAAAACATGGACCAATATTGCGATGATGTCACACAATATTTCGTATTAAAGGGGAAACTGTGTTTCATCACAAATAAGAAGAAAATTAATAAGAAAAATCAGAGTGTGCTATGTCTTCTAACTGCCCTTTGTAAGTAGATAAGCAGAGAGTTCATGGTATCCATCTTTCAGCAAGACTTTTCAGTTATTCTAAAATGAAACAGTATGCACATTTGGCAAGTTTGGAATGAATTTATTTCCCTCTATTATAAATCATGGAATAGCAGAAATAAAATGAAATATATAGGGCTGTATGACATAAAATTTTAAGCCGTAATCATTAAACTATCACATTGTTCAACTGAGACTAGAGATATACTAGAATTAAATGCAGCCTTTCAGAGAAGATTTATTTTAACTCTTGATCTATGGTTGTTTTTAAAATTAATCACCCTGTCAAGATATTTTTACTCTTTTCAAGATATTTCTACTTTTTACAATATTCAAGATATTATCATCGCCTACAAGTGATAGTTTTTGTTTATTAATTTCTAAAATAGAAAAACAGATGGCAGCACAAGTTCTAATCTTTAGAAAATCGAGAGATAATAAATCTAATAGAAATCTGACAGAGGTGAACATAAAGTAAGAAAACTTCCTCTCTTAGAAAATCAGTACTTACTTCATATATGAAGCAAAATACTAGCATGCCCAAAGTAATAGTATAGAGCTTTATGTGGAATGATGCAACAGGAGCTCGTTTGAACTGGAATAATAAATATAAAATAAATTTTAAAAAATTGAGGAACAAAATCCTTTTACAGAAAGAAATTTCATAAATTCGGATATATTAAAGTTTATCATTTGCTAAATTCATGTGCAAATTTAATTTTATATTCACTTAAAAATTGCATATTTCACATTTTAAACACACATGCATCTTTTCCATCCATGAATGAATGAATAATTATTAACAAAATCAGTTCTTTGATAAAAAGTCGAAATTAATATTATTAGCTTAAAATGGAAAATGTTGCTTGCCATCTAAGAAAATCAGAATAAATTTGCCTGAACGGCAAAAGAAGTTAAATTGCTGTGACACTTGAAATTTGAACCGTACTTACATTCAAAAAGTGGACCATGAAATCTGGAGGAGCGAGAGTCAAATATCCCACCATAATAAATTCAAAAATTAGAACAGCTACATATAGTCCTGTGAATAGAAAATGATTAGTAAGCTATATATGTACCTAAGTAATCAATTCTATTTATTTTCATTTCAAAAACAGAAAAACACTGTAAATTCTAAGTTGCACTGATTTACTTACGAAAATTCATGGGAAAATTTAGTAAAGTATGCTGGACAGTAATTTGTTACGTGAACGTGATATAGTCTTTTCAAAATTTAAACAAAATTTAAAAATATGTATTTATGGCTTGTAAGGTTTGCTATAGACATTCATCCTTGGCATAGTTTAATAAATGAATGATTTAATTAAATGATTCATTTAAAGGGAGATTCCTTTTTTTGTGTGTGTTCTGAGTACGTTAAGTACTGTAATCGTTAAAAATGGGGATCTCTCGAATTATATTGTTATTATTTAGACCGAATGGGAATAAATTTTAAATTTGTATATTTATTTAAAAAATCCTTGCTCGAGTCTATCTATCCGTAAATGTACATGTGAACACCATAATTCAAAACTGCAATAAGTTAAATAGATGAAATTTATATACACCTCATAACTAGCATCATAGACATATGCCAAATATGGAATGGAATCCGCAGATGAATTGTCTGTCTTTAGGTCTACCTAATAGTACGCATACGGATGTAATAATTAAATTAAAAAACAATAACTTAAACGAAATTTAGTACATTTTGTCTTTCACAAAATTGGGATACAGCTTGACTATTCGTCCCAAAGGCCAAAATTCCCGCTTCTTATTTTCCTTTTCGATTAAAACTATATCTCCAACTTTAATTCATAAGATGATTTTTCATTTGTTTGCTTGAGCAGGAGATTTCCAAGATATTCTATACTAAAACGTTTTTTCAATTTTTCTCGAAATTTTTGCTGATATCTTTATCTTTTTGTTAGACTTATCTTGTCTATATGGGCAAGATCTGGCACACCGAATTCTGGAATTTCTTGCAGGAACATTGCAGTGGTTATTGGGTTTAATTCGTCTGAATCTTCCGATACATAAGTTAACGGTCTCGAATTAACTATAACTTCACACTCGCGAATTAAACTAAGTATATTTTCATAAGTTAGAGAGGCATTCTTCAAGATTCTTCTTAGCATTTTCTTAATGATTTGGATTAAACGTTCCCAGAAACCACCCAACTAGCATGCTGAAGGTGGAATGACCTTCCAAGTAATTCTTTGATTATCTGCGTCACTTTCAATCATTTGCCAATCGATAGCTATAAAAAGATTACTGGCTTCTGGGAATTTTGTGCAATTCTCACTACAAATTACTATTTTGGGATTTATAAAGATTATTCACCACACTCTTTTACAATTATATTTTACTATTTAAGACGTCACATGAAGAACCCTGCAAAGATTTGGCTTTCTCTTCCAAAAGATGGTTACGGAAATTTTTAGCTCTCCAAATCATAAGTTCATAATTAACATATAATCATGAGAAATAATTATCTCAGTTCTTACAAAACATTTGATTTGATACTTACTGTTGGAAAAGAAGTGTGCTCTGTAAGGTGGACCGCTAGCAAATATCGTAGCACCTGTAATATAAGCCATCATATTCGTGGTGAGAATTGTTGTGCCTGTATGAGATGCATTCGGAGAAAATGCATTCTCTCGATCAAAGATGAACGGCTCGTACCTGTGAAGGCAAAGAATGAATTTATACAATCAATTCTCCCTTATACGTGGTTACATTCTTATAAGAATAATTTTTAGACTTAAATGAAGGCGAGCTTCCATATTTTGTATGAAATTTATCCAATTGAACATCATTCTTAAAATTAATTATTTTATAAAATGGTTACATTTTGTGATTTTAATTTTTCCCAGCTAAAGCTGAAATAACACATGAAAATCGAACATCTAAATTAAAATGTTTTCTCAGCTAAATTTTATGTAATCCCTGTTTAAAAAACATAAGCCCTAATTACATTTCATTCTCCCCTCCCCCCTATTACTTTCCTTATTATGAGTGTCGTTCTAATATTAATCATTGAGGATTTGACAAAGAACCGAAATTTATCTAAGAATTGAATGTTTTGTTAATCATCATGGTTTAGAATAAAGCTGGCATATAAAGAGCTTCTCACTTCTACATTTCCAGAAATGATATTTCATTCACATTATCACAATTTTATAAATAAAAAGAAATATATGTATTAAAAGAGCTTTCAACAATAGTATGGCTATTAAAATGTATTAAATAACTTTGTCTTTTTCATTGCGGTTAAAGGAAGTATTATATACGGGAAGGAATATCTTGGTACGATTCAGCTACAAATACAAAGTCAAGTTTTAAATTAATAAATCTAGATAGTAGCATTTTGCTTCTGAACTTCTAAAAACACAAAAGAAATAGGAACACACGGCACAAAAAAATATGATAGTTCTTCACGATTTATGTAGTAATATAGTATTTATGTTCATCATTTTTACTTTTTCATATTCATTTATTAACTCAAAATATATTCAATGTTCGGAGAAATAATGTTACTAATTTACATATTTTTACGGATTACCGGTTCGTTTTGTAGTGAGTGTATGGTGTGAGAACACAATCAGCAGGCTTCAGTAGAAAACAACGACAAAGCTCATTTACATAAAGACAGGACGGAACAAAGACGATAAATATGTACAGCCGAGATGAATGCACAGTAGCACACAACAACAACAGTAGCCCACAAATAGTAATTGACCTCAGATTTGCGATTTGATTCGATTCAAGGCTCTAGATAAGTCTTGGATCTCATTGTGTCAACTGATTTGGTTATAAATAGAGCTATAAGTTTATTAATATTGCGGTGCACAAATTGTAGTTGATGCTACATTGCTAGATGTATGGCGCTATTTTATTTTTAAGTAATTTGTCTGAAACTAAAGTAAATGAAAATTAAAAAACACTCTCTTAAATTACTATAAAACATATTAAATCCATTAATTTTTATTAGTAACTATGTTTTCCTGTAGTGGAACGATCATATCAGAAGAAACTTATCGTGATACAAACTCACCATGTTTGTTGAATACAATACGTGTAAGCGAAAGAGTGCACTGCTATCTGCATGAGCATGAAGGAGGCGACGGAAAAACAAGGGATGAAACTGAGGACGCTTCTAGCTGGTTTCTTTTTTGATAAACCGTGATAGGCTCCGGTGGCACCGACTGAAAACACGTGAATATGTTATAGAATTCCTTACAAATATGTAAAAAGAGCAAGAAAAAAAACTTTAATAAAGTAAGAAAGCATTTTATCTTTAAAAAACATATTTATCGAATGTTATCTATGAACAACGTTTGAATTTTAAGCAATAGAAACTTTTATCCATACTAAAAGCTTCACTGTCAAATAACTTTCACCTACTTCCTTTTACTTTTATCACATATCTTTGTTATTAGTAAAGGTAATATAATTTTCAAATGATTTATTGAGATTTTCCTTGCATTTATAACCTATTTTAGATTGCACTTATGACCTTCCGTCATGTATCCGTGAAAAAATAAGCATTTTCATTAAAGATTAGAAAATTCTGTAGTTACCAGCAAGAATTAATTTAAAAAAACTATTTTTACCACCTATCATAAAAGAAAGAAGTTTTACTTACATAGAAATGGTGGCGCTAAATTCAGAATGATGTCAATTGTTACATATGCTCCATCTGATGGCCTTTGTCCGTCCTTTAAAAGTAATAGATTATTATAAGATTTTTCTGATTTGTTTTACGTACTCAATATTTTGTGAACAGATCAATGCAATCTTGTCATTATTTTGTCAAAATTCGGCATGTGAAATTAGCCAAAATATTTTATTGATGCGAAATACTTGTTAACAACATCCGCTATCAAATTCATATGTGTGACGTGCTTATTTCATATTTCATGTTGACATTTTTTTTTCATTTTTTTTTTCTGTATGTTTCTGAGATAAGAAAATTTTGATGTAACGGGATGATATCACTTATGATTCTTGCTACATAAAATAAAAATCCAATATAATTTAAAAGATAGAATTTTAAAATAATATTTTTAATAAGTGATTTTATTTATTTATTTACCTTTGTCTTAAAAAGGAGTGAAAACAAGAAGTAAATTACATTTTATTATAATTAAAGGTAAAGAGGCCTGTTAAAAATATCTGCCCAGATTTAATGCAGCCTCGTTAAAAATAAGTACAGAAGAAATTCCTTTTTTCGTATCTGAAGTTTTAATGCTATGTTGTCTTCAGATATCGATTAATCAATTAAAACTTTTACAAAATCTGGATCAAGATAAGTCAAAATTTCAAGATAAAATATAATTACTCCACTGTAGATTAATCGAAATTTATAATATCAAATTGTGATATAATAATATTATTCATGTATCAGTTTGAAGATATATAGATACATAAAACTTAATGCTAGAAAGCAACGAGTGCAAAGTTTTACAGATGTAATTTTTATCTAGAATTGTTTGATATATGACAAAGCATATGCGATGACATGATTAAAAGGTAATAGTTGAAATAAGGCGAAAAGTGATAAGTTGACGAGATGGGACTAAAAATAAGAAATATGTTCCTTGTTTACAATGAGATTAAACAAACTTGTACATCTTGAGATGTTGCTGCAATGACAAATGACATATTTTAGTAGCCTTTCAGTAACAAATAAAATTAAGTAATTATTTAAAAAATAACAGGATGAGATTGACAGTAAAGATGGGTTCCATTAAAAAAAAGTTAATTCTAGCAGGTAGTAGTAGTACTAGTAAAAAATTAGCGATATTAAAGATGTTTTGCTGTGTTAAAACTTGATGGTTCGCTTACTAACGACTTAAGTGACATTCATTTAGCCTCCTATAAAGTATTCTTAGTAGTTCAAAACAGACTTAAGAAATGAATTTATGAATTTTACCTTGATTTAGTTTGTTGACCAAAAGTTCCTGGAAAACTCAACTGTTCTTATTACAGTTTTTTTGAAAAAAATTACTAGAAATAATTGTTTTAATTTTGCTGTAATATATAAAGGCACTGTTTTGTCCCCAATCTGTATGTTTCAAATATATGAAAATAAGGGCTCAAAAGAATGATTCAAATTTTCAAAATGAATGCAAAAATTAAACATACCGATTTGACAATTACCAGTTTAGAACTTACCCAGAAGAGGAAAAGGATTGCAAGAAGGAACGTGAAGGTATAACACACCATATAACGAAAAGAATCAAACGTGGAGACAAGAGTAGCTCTGCCTTCCCTATCGAAAAAAAAATTAGTAATTCTATATTTGCATTATTAAGCGTATTTTTAACTTTATACATTATGTCACATGCCTTTCTAACCTAATATACTTTTCTATGAAGAACAAATTTCGAAATGAGAATTGCTTTTTATTTAAATCATATTAATTTAAAAAAAAAAAACACACATTTAATTTGTAACATTTATTTATCAATGAATCGAATGGCAAAAAATTTGTCGGCTTCTGAACTATGAAACATCCATTGTTTGTTACTCGGTCTTCTTTATTTTATAGAAATATATGTTCTTCTCACTTTATTCAAGATATTTAATAAAATAATTATATTTACTATAGCAGATCACCTGATGAGTGTCGGTATGCACTGTATATTTTGTTGTGGTGAAGTGAATGGTGCTGCCACTGATGCTTCTGCCAAAGAAAGAGATACTCCCGTGTGTGCAGTTTTGAGAGCTCCGCAGTCATTGGCTCCATCTCCACACATACCGACGTGATACCTAACCAAATGGAATGTGTTAATAATTTGCATGCTAATAATAACAAAGTTTTCCAATGAGGTCATAGGGATATGGAATTTTATATGTGAAAAGATACATTTTAAACTATTTCG
>JAPMOQ010003502.1:0-12627 GCA_026543055.1 Argiope trifasciata
AGGGATTTTACCGAAACTGCACTCTTTTTCTTCAAACCACATTTACAGAGATGTTTTTATCGATGAACCCGTGGCAGCAAAGGTAAGAGATTATTTACCTTTTATTTTATTGATTTTGGATTAGAAACTCAAAATCTGGCATCCCCTGCCTTGATATTCTTATTTGAGATTGAGAGTGCATTTATAAGATTGAAAAATTTTCGCAAACATATATGCGTAATTTTCTAATTTGAGATGGATATAGACGCCATTAAAAAGTTAAGAGCTCCTTTAAGGACAGCTCTTACGAGAGTGCTGAATAAAGCATCAGAATTACTAGAGAAAAAAATTGAGGATACAGATATTCTTGCGGCACAGATTGTTCTTATAGAACAAAAATACAAAGACCTTAAAGATTTAGATTCTAAAATTTTAAATATTATGCAAGAGGATAAAACATGTACACAACAAACGTTTGATAAAGAATACGTAGTTATCATAGATTATGAAGAGAAATATTTGGAAACAAAAACGAAACTAGAAAGGCGTTTGAATTTACTTGAAAAATCAAAACGCGAAGAAAATATGACGAAGGACACTTCCAACAATTACACAAATGGTAGTAGAAAAATAAAGTTACCAGAAATTGTATTAAGCCAGTTTAATGGCAACTTAAAGGAATTTCTACCATGGTGGGGACAATTTAAAAAAATCCACGAAGACCCCGAAATAGTGGATGATGACAAATTTCAATACCTATTGCAAGCGACAGTAAAAAACTCGCCGGCCAGAATGCTTGTTGAATCTTTTCCCCCATCTGATAGAAATTACGATGAAGCCATAACAGCTCTTAAGCAGCGTTTTGGAAGAGACGATTTATTGATAGAAGTCTACGTTAGAGAGTTACTTTCAGTTGTAATAAATAACGCTAACCCTCAAGGCCAAAAGTATTCACTAGTGAAACTTTATGATACTTTAGAGGGCCAATTAAGGTCGCTGAAAACGTTAGGAGTAGCTAAAGATGATTTTTCTGCTATTTTGCTTTTCCCTTAAGTGGAATCCTTCCTCCCACAAGATCTAATAAGAATTTATGAGCGCATTCAACGCGAATTAACTGCAGAATCTACAGGAAATGATAGGCTAGCACATTTGTTAAATTTTCTTAAACAAGAAATAGAATCCGAACAGAAATTAGTTATTGCGCGTTCCTCTTTCGACTTGGATAACCATAACAAAAAACCTATTAGTCATTCGCGAGAAAATAATCCAAGGTCCAGACCATCAGCCACTGATTTAATTAACAACTCTACTAGACGAAACACTTATTCGGCTGAATCGAAGTATAAGGAATGTGCTTTTTGCGATAAGTCGCATTTAAACCAAGAGGATTGTAGGTTCGCGAAGAGTTTAACATTCGAGAAAAAGAAGGAAATACTTTTAAATCGCGGAGTCTGTTTCCGATGTTTAAAATCTAAACCTAGACATATCGCGCGTTTTTGTAAGCATACATTTAATTGTTCAATATGTAAAGGGAATCATTTGCCTATAATGTGTAAAGGTAATGATGAGTTTTCGGAAAATAAAAATAAGGAAAGGAAGTCGGAAGATAAAATTGTTGCGGAGAGTT
Source organism: Argiope trifasciata (assembly GCA_026543055.1). NCBI lineage: Eukaryota > Metazoa > Arthropoda > Arachnida > Araneae > Araneidae > Argiope > Argiope trifasciata. The sequence goes on from JAPMOQ010003502.1 coordinate 1,607, forward strand.
CTTTAACTAATAAAACATGCATGCGGCAATTTTATTTACAAACATTAGTGGTTAAAATTCGCGGAAAGGATAAAACTAGAAACATTCGTGTATTAATTGACAGCGGGTCAGAAAGGTCATACATGTCAAAATATGCAGCAGAAAGTATGGAATATGAGGTAATTAATGAGGAATCTATTTTATATTCTTTATTTGGGGGTTTAGAAAAACCTGAGAGCCATAAAAAATATTTGGTTCATTTAAGTAATGTAGATAACAGTTACCATTGTAATTTTGAAGTGTTAGATTAGGAAACAATTTGTTCCAATATTTCGAGAATAAATTTGTTCCCCTATGTAAAAGATCTTAAATCTAAGAAGATATTTTTAACTGATGTATCGCATACTTCTGATGATCAATTACTGTATAAATCATCCCCTTTAGAGATTCATTTGCTAATTGGGGCAGATGTTGCGGGTAAGCTGTTAACTGGGAGAGTAGAGGAGCTTAGTTCAGGGTAAGTATGTGTAGGAACTAAGTTAGGTTGGACGTTGATGGGAAAGACGAATGAAATAGAAAAACATGACAGCACAAATACTGTTCTATCCTGTCACATGAATGACATAAACATTTCTGATTTATGGCGATTAGATACACTTGGAATTTGTGAACCGAGTCAAAATAAAACTCGCCAAAAAATAAAATTAGCGGCTAAAGAACATTTTTCCCAAACTGTTAGTAGAAACAAAGAAGGGAGGTATCAAGTCCGTTTGCCTTGGGTGGAGGGTCATCCCCCATTAACGAGTTGTAAGGACATTTCCGAAAAGAGACTTGTTAATTGTATTAAATCTCTTAAAAAATTGGGGAAAATTAAAGAATATGAAACCATTTTTGATGACTGGTTAGATGAGGGTATTATTGAGGAAGTATCTAGCTCAGAACCAGAACATTATTTACCTCACCGTCCTGTTTTTAAAGAAATTTCTACGACAAAGATTAGGCCAGTTTTCGATGGCTCTGCCAGAGATAAAAATTCACCATCAATTAATGATTGTTTAGAAAAGGGGCCCAATTTGGTAGAGCTAATTCCCTCTCTCCTAAATAGATTCAGAATGGGAAAATACGGAGTTATTGCCGATATTGAAAAAGCATTTTTGCAGATTGAGCTCCATGAACAGGATAGGCCTTATTTAAAATTTTTGTGGTGGCAGGAAGGGAAAAAAGAGCAGTTAAGAATCTTTCAGCATAGGAGAGTTGTTTTTGGAATAACCTCAAGCCCTTTTTTACTAAGAGCCACTCTTGAATTTCATTTGAAAAATGCTCCCCCTGTCTACAAAGAAACAGCACTATAACTTCTGAAATCATTTTATGTGGACAATTGTGTCCATAGTGTGGACAGTAAAGAAGAACTGATAAAGTTCATCGAAGAGTCACAGGAAATACTTGGCCCAGCAAAATTTAATTTGCGAGGGTGGGAGCATGCCACCTTTTGAAGAATCTGATTTAATAGAAGAGAAATCCGTTTCAGTGTTAGGCTTAAAATGGAAAATAAAAAGTGACTCTCTAACTGTTGACTTACAAGATTTAGATTCCACCATAGAAGATAAACCTTTAACAAAAAGAATCATTTTATCGATTGTGCATAAAATATTTGACCCAATTGGATTTACCTGTCCGTCCACATTACTGCCAAAACTTCTACTACAGGAATGCTGGAAATTAAAAATAAGTTGGGATACTGAATTGCCATCTTACATAGCAAATAAATTTTTGAAGTGGAAAAATCAACTGAAATGTTTAAATGATATTTATGTTCCTAGAAGTCTAGATAAAAATGAAGCACTTAGAAATATAACTTTGCATGTATTTTGCGATGCTTCGGAGAAATCGTACGCTACGTGTATTTTTCTCAGGAGTGAAAGTGACGATTCGGTTCATTGTAATTTAATACAAGCTAGATCAAGAGTCGCTCCACTTAAATCAATTACGATATCTAGACTTGAACTGTTGGCCTGTAATATAGGTGCTCGACTATGTCAATCCGTGAAAGAGAGCTTGGGATTAGAAGACGTTGCAACACGATATTGGTCTGATTCTAGTAACGCACTTTACTGGATTAAAAAGAACGAAAACTGGGCTACATTTGTTTTCAGTCGTGTAAAAGAAATTCGTCTTTTGAGCAACCCAGACGATTGGAATCATATATCCGGACAAATGAACCCAGCAGATTTACCATCTAGAGCCGCTATACTCAACCTGCGGCCCGCGGGCCGCATGCGGCCCGGGGAAGCTTTTTGGTTGGCCCAATTATTAAACTAGGTAGTTACAACTTATTTGTAAACAACTTCAAATTTCGCGCCATTCAAAGAGTTGGTAATTGAACGGGAAGTATGGGAATGTGAGCGATATCAATAATTTGCTTAAATTGGAAACGCAAACTATCCTAATCTATGGTTGCGCGAACGATACGAAATACGCGGCGTCGGGAATCCCCTTAAAGGTCTTGTCACGCGCAAACGCGGACGGCGGGGCGACTTGCGAAGCTAAACATTGCTTGTCATGTGTAATGAGACGTGTGTTTTATTAATTAGCAAGTCGCCCCACCGCTTGTGTTTGCGCGTGGCCAGACCGTAAGATCCATGGACCTAAGTGCGTGTCGCTTTGATTGTCGATCGAAACTAAACTTGTTATAAATTTAATCTAAATTATTAAATTAAATTTGTGTACGTACCAGCGTCCTCTGCCAAATAATAGTTTTGTTTTGTAAATTAAGTATACCTATTATTTTCAAAATAATGTCAGGAGTGTCGTCGAAGTATAAAAGAAAAATATCAAGTGAAAATAGATTGTTTCAAGATGAGTGGAAATCTGATTATTTTGTTGTGCCAAATAAAAACAACGCAGCTACTTGTTTGATATGTCGGGAAAGTATCATATTGAAGAAATACAATATTTCTCGTCATTTCACTTCAAAACATAAAGATTTCGACGAAACGTTTCCTCCCGGATCGTCTTTGAGAAATAAGAAATTGAGTTTTTTTAAGAGATCATTGCATGAGCAACAAAATGTTATGTTCGCTGCATTATCACAAGACTCGGCGGTAACAAAAGCATCATATGAAATTTCTTACATTCTTGGTAAGCATATGAAACCATTTACCGATGCGGGAAATTTTAAAGGAATACTTTATTAGTGCTGCTAATATACTTTTTGATAAATGCAGTAACAAAAAACAAATAGTATCTGATATAAAAAAAATACAGCTTTCGGATTCAACCTGCACCAGGCGTATTGAAGACATTTCTAAATTTATTTCCGATGATATATTAAAAAACCTAAGAAGATGCAAGTTTTTCAGTTCAGCATTTGATGCCAGCACCGATATTTCAGCAACATCGCAGTGCTCGGTGTTTGCTAGATATTGTACAGAAAACAATGAAATTCATGAAAACTTTTTAAAATTACTGCCAATGAAAGGTCAAACCCGAGGCATGGATTACCTTGATACTATTTGTAATTTTTTAGAACATCATGAAATTGATGTGCAAAAATTCGTGTGTTTGTGTACAGATGGTTGTCCTTCAATGACTGGATCCGAAAATGACTTCATTTCATTATTTAAGAAAAAATATAATTGCAGCAATTTAATAACATTCCATTGTATTATCCATCAAGAAAACTTGGCGGCCCTTGCTGTGCAACCAGAAATAGAAGCTGTAATGAAAACAGTTATCAATATTGTCAATTATATACGAGCAAAAGAACTGAACCACAGAAAATTTAAAACCCTTCTGGAAGAACTGGGAAGTGAGCAAGCACAGCGACGTTCTTTTGCATACCTCGGTGCGATGGCTTAGTAGAGGAAAGGTTTTGGAAAGGTTTTTTTCATTACGCCATGAAATAATCCTATTTTTAGAGCAAAATAATAAAGTACCCAGAATTACAAAACGAATAAAGGGTACCCAGAATTACAAAACGATGAATGGTGGTGTCTTTTAGGTTTTCTATGTGATATTACGGAAAAACTAAACAATATCAATCAGAGTCTACAAGGCGAAAATAACATAGTGTCCAATATGGCAAATAAAGTGTTTGCATTTGAGGAAAAGCTAAGTATTTATTATAATGAAATACAGAACAAACAGCTGCACAATTTTCCAACTATTATAAAAACCAGAGAGGACGGTATTAACATTTCAGAAGAAAACTGCTCCATAATTTCAAATTTTATAACTGCACTATTAAACGAATTTCAAAAAAGGTTTCAAGATCTCAGAAAAATAAAAAATTGTTTGTTACTTGTAGAAAATCCATGGCATTTAAAGACACCAACTATTTCTGAGTTGACTTCAGTTTTAAATTGTAATTACTCGGAGTTGTTTGATGAATTTATTGATTTCAAAAATGACACCAACCTGGAAGTAATTTTCAAAGAAAAAAGGGAATATGGGGAATTTTGGAGCATTGTTCCCCAAAAATATAAAAGCGTGCAAAGATGTGCCCAAATAATGCTAACATTTTTTGGGTCAACGTATGTGTGCGAATAATCTTTTTCAAAGATGAAATACACAAAGAGAGTATATAGAAATAAACTGACAGATTCCCATTTGGATGATATAATAAGAGTTGCATGCAACGACAAGCCAGATATTGATAAAGTTTTAAAAAAATGCTCTCAGTTCCAAAAGTCTCATTAGATATGCATATAAGTAAGTAAGCATCTTTGTTAAAAGTTCTTTTTTACATTAAACTAAATAATTCATTAGGTTGATATTACTTTTTCATTTATACACCTATTTATTTTTTACTTGTGGCCCGGGCTACCGTGACTGAAACGTGTTTGTGGCCCCTATAAAAAAAAGGTTGAGTATGGCTGATCTAGAGGTTGTGATTTTAAAGACCTAGCCAAATCCAACTGGTGGTTAGGACCTCCTTGGTTAAAAGAATCCCCTGAAAATTGGCCCAAAACAAATATTTTTCCAGATGAAAATATTATAAATGGCGAAAAACGTAAAACAATTGTTAGCATTACGAATACAGTAAAGGAGTCTAAAATTTGCGACATTTTCTCTTCTTATCCTAAACTTCTTCTAGTTATGTCCTGGATTTACAGATTTTTCAATAACTGTAAGGTAGAAAAGAGCAATAGAAAATTAGGAAGCATAACATTGGAAGAAAGGAACCTAGTAGAACTTTCATTGTTAAAGTTAGTACAACAAGAATCTTTCACTGGACCTCAAGATAAGCGTCTACAAAAATTCCAGTTATTAGAAGATGAATATGGACTTTTGCGAATTAAGACAAGACTCTCATTAAAGGAAGATTTAAAGAACTTTAAATTTCCTATCGTGTTACCCAGTGAACATTCGTTAGTTGAAAAACTTGTTCGCTGGAAACACTGTTCTCTAGGCCATGCAGGTATTCAAATAGTGATGAGCAACCTCAGAGAAGAATTCTGGATTCTGAAATACAGAAAGACTGTTCGTAAAGTTGTCAAGAACTGTGTTACTTGCAAGAGATTTGACGCACGACCAATAGAAACTCCAACAGCTCCATTGCCAGTTGACCGTCTCAGAGCTGCTTCTGTCTTCGAAATTACAGGAGTAGATTACGCCGGTCCTCTTTATTTAAAGAATAATCAGAAGTCCTGGATTGTCATCTATACCTGTGCAGTATATCGAGCTATACATCTCGAGCTGACCACTTCACTATCAACAGAAAGTTTTCTTCAATCGTTCAGAAGATTTGTGGCTCGTCGAGGAAGACCCACGATTGTATATTCGGATAATGGAACTAACTTCGTAGGTGCAAACAACCTAATCAAAAAGATCAATTGGAGTAAGTTAGCTCAATACAGTACAGTCAACAAGATAGACTGGAAATTCATCCCTCCGTCTGCTCCATGGTGGGGTGAGTTTTGGGAACGCTTGATCGGGATGGTCAAGCGAATACTACGTAAAATTCTAGGTCAGACGTCCCTCAACTTCGAAGAACTGACTACCATCTTATGTGACTGTGAAAGTGTCATCAATAGTCGACCACTCACTTATATAAGTGATGATCCTAATGATCTAGAACCTCTCACGCCTTGTATGTTTTTGCAGGAAGTTAAAGAAATCGGTACACCTGAATTAGATCTTCTGGACTCCAAAGCCCTGAATAGAAGATTTATTTATCGACAAAAAATTCGAAGTGACCTGAGAAAACGTTTTCGCTCAGAATATTTGGGACAGTTGAGACAATATGAGAAAAAGACACGAATCTCACCATCCATCGAATTAGGCGAAGTTGTCTTGATATCCTCTGACAACGTAAAAAGAATGGACTGGCCATTAGGTAAAGTCATCGAAATCTTCAAATCGCCTGATGGACATATCAGACTTGTGAAACTGAAAACCAAAGGTGGAGAAGTCATACGTCCAACGTTGAGGCTGTATCCTTTAGAAATTAGTGAATCTCAAAAAGAACTGTTACAACCTGTGAAACACGAAAGAATAACTTTCCTTGTGATGATTCCTGCACACCTAAAAGTGATTCTCATGATAAAGCTGAACTTGATGAACCAACTTCTAGGTATGGTAGAAGATTAAAAAGGGTAAAGAGACTCATGTTATAAACTTTTTTTAGAACTGAACTTTCTCTTTTTTAGAAGAACTCTTTTTAGAACTGAACTTTTACATTATACACATTTATGGACTATAATTGAAACACATTCAATACTAAATAACTAATTTTGAATAATACTTTGGTTTATCGTGATTATTGCAAATATTTTGTTACTTTGATATATTCTCTTTATTGTAATATTTTCTTGATTTATATTCGTTAATTTAAACATATTGTTAATTCAATTATTTTGATATCTGTATTTTAGTAACAGAAAATTTTCTTGTTAATTTGAAATTTGAATTTGTTATTTGAATTAATTTGAATTTATGTTTGAGTTTCCTGTAATTGAAACTCAAAGGTGGGAGGATGTTGGAAAACTGAGTCAGCAGATTCATATGTTATAACCTTGGCGCCCACGCGCTCTGCTGACGTCAGTAGATATTCCTTCCGCCAGATGTTCAGATGCTTGAGAGATTTTGTACGAGACCGACGCATTGTTAAACGTCGGAGGATGGCCAAATTAATGATCATATAAGCGCGTTGTAAATAATGCATGTATATATTATCCATAATCATATTATGTCTGCGCCCTAGAAGAAATAAAAAGGGATTTTACCGAAACTGCACTCTTTTTCTTCAAACCACATTTACAGAGATGTTTTTATCGATGAACCCGTGGCAGCAAAGGTAAGAGATTATTTACCTTTTATTTTATTGATTTTGGATTAGAAACTCAAAATCTGGCATCCCCTGCCTTGATATTCTTATTTGAGATTGAGAGTGCATTTATAAGATTGAAAAATTTTCGCAAACATATATGCGTAATTTTCTAATTTGAGATGGATATAGACGCCATTAAAAAGTTAAGAGCTCCTTTAAGGACAGCTCTTACGAGAGTGCTGAATAAAGCATCAGAATTACTAGAGAAAAAAATTGAGGATACAGATATTCTTGCGGCACAGATTGTTCTTATAGAACAAAAATACAAAGACCTTAAAGATTTAGATTCTAAAATTTTAAATATTATGCAAGAGGATAAAACATGTACACAACAAACGTTTGATAAAGAATACGTAGTTATCATAGATTATGAAGAGAAATATTTGGAAACAAAAACGAAACTAGAAAGGCGTTTGAATTTACTTGAAAAATCAAAACGCGAAGAAAATATGACGAAGGACACTTCCAACAATTACACAAATGGTAGTAGAAAAATAAAGTTACCAGAAATTGTATTAAGCCAGTTTAATGGCAACTTAAAGGAATTTCTACCATGGTGGGGACAATTTAAAAAAATCCACGAAGACCCCGAAATAGTGGATGATGACAAATTTCAATACCTATTGCAAGCGACAGTAAAAAACTCGCCGGCCAGAATGCTTGTTGAATCTTTTCCCCCATCTGATAGAAATTACGATGAAGCCATAACAGCTCTTAAGCAGCGTTTTGGAAGAGACGATTTATTGATAGAAGTCTACGTTAGAGAGTTACTTTCAGTTGTAATAAATAACGCTAACCCTCAAGGCCAAAAGTATTCACTAGTGAAACTTTATGATACTTTAGAGGGCCAATTAAGGTCGCTGAAAACGTTAGGAGTAGCTAAAGATGATTTTTCTGCTATTTTGCTTTTCCCTTAAGTGGAATCCTTCCTCCCACAAGATCTAATAAGAATTTATGAGCGCATTCAACGCGAATTAACTGCAGAATCTACAGGAAATGATAGGCTAGCACATTTGTTAAATTTTCTTAAACAAGAAATAGAATCCGAACAGAAATTAGTTATTGCGCGTTCCTCTTTCGACTTGGATAACCATAACAAAAAACCTATTAGTCATTCGCGAGAAAATAATCCAAGGTCCAGACCATCAGCCACTGATTTAATTAACAACTCTACTAGACGAAACACTTATTCGGCTGAATCGAAGTATAAGGAATGTGCTTTTTGCGATAAGTCGCATTTAAACCAAGAGGATTGTAGGTTCGCGAAGAGTTTAACATTCGAGAAAAAGAAGGAAATACTTTTAAATCGCGGAGTCTGTTTCCGATGTTTAAAATCTAAACCTAGACATATCGCGCGTTTTTGTAAGCATACATTTAATTGTTCAATATGTAAAGGGAATCATTTGCCTATAATGTGTAAAGGTAATGATGAGTTTTCGGAAAATAAAAATAAGGAAAGGAAGTCGGAAGATAAAATTGTTGCGGAGAGTTCTTTAACTAATAAAACATGCATGCGGCAATTTTATTTACAAACATTAGTGGTTAAAATTCGCGGAAAGGATAAAACTAGAAACATTCGTGTATTAATTGACAGCGGGTCAGAAAGGTCATACATGTCAAAATATGCAGCAGAAAGTATGGAATATGAGGTAATTAATGAGGAATCTATTTTATATTCTTTATTTGGGGGTTTAGAAAAACCTGAGAGCCATAAAAAATATTTGGTTCATTTAAGTAATGTAGATAACAGTTACCATTGTAATTTTGAAGTGTTAGATTAGGAAACAATTTGTTCCAATATTTCGAGAATAAATTTGTTCCCCTATGTAAAAGATCTTAAATCTAAGAAGATATTTTTAACTGATGTATCGCATACTTCTGATGATCAATTACTGTATAAATCATCCCCTTTAGAGATTCATTTGCTAATTGGGGCAGATGTTGCGGGTAAGCTGTTAACTGGGAGAGTAGAGGAGCTTAGTTCAGGGTAAGTATGTGTAGGAACTAAGTTAGGTTGGACGTTGATGGGAAAGACGAATGAAATAGAAAAACATGACAGCACAAATACTGTTCTATCCTGTCACATGAATGACATAAACATTTCTGATTTATGGCGATTAGATACACTTGGAATTTGTGAACCGAGTCAAAATAAAACTCGCCAAAAAATAAAATTAGCGGCTAAAGAACATTTTTCCCAAACTGTTAGTAGAAACAAAGAAGGGAGGTATCAAGTCCGTTTGCCTTGGGTGGAGGGTCATCCCCCATTAACGAGTTGTAAGGACATTTCCGAAAAGAGACTTGTTAATTGTATTAAATCTCTTAAAAAATTGGGGAAAATTAAAGAATATGAAACCATTTTTGATGACTGGTTAGATGAGGGTATTATTGAGGAAGTATCTAGCTCAGAACCAGAACATTATTTACCTCACCGTCCTGTTTTTAAAGAAATTTCTACGACAAAGATTAGGCCAGTTTTCGATGGCTCTGCCAGAGATAAAAATTCACCATCAATTAATGATTGTTTAGAAAAGGGGCCCAATTTGGTAGAGCTAATTCCCTCTCTCCTAAATAGATTCAGAATGGGAAAATACGGAGTTATTGCCGATATTGAAAAAGCATTTTTGCAGATTGAGCTCCATGAACAGGATAGGCCTTATTTAAAATTTTTGTGGTGGCAGGAAGGGAAAAAAGAGCAGTTAAGAATCTTTCAGCATAGGAGAGTTGTTTTTGGAATAACCTCAAGCCCTTTTTTACTAAGAGCCACTCTTGAATTTCATTTGAAAAATGCTCCCCCTGTCTACAAAGAAACAGCACTATAACTTCTGAAATCATTTTATGTGGACAATTGTGTCCATAGTGTGGACAGTAAAGAAGAACTGATAAAGTTCATCGAAGAGTCACAGGAAATACTTGGCCCAGCAAAATTTAATTTGCGAGGGTGGGAGCATGCCACCTTTTGAAGAATCTGATTTAATAGAAGAGAAATCCGTTTCAGTGTTAGGCTTAAAATGGAAAATAAAAAGTGACTCTCTAACTGTTGACTTACAAGATTTAGATTCCACCATAGAAGATAAACCTTTAACAAAAAGAATCATTTTATCGATTGTGCATAAAATATTTGACCCAATTGGATTTACCTGTCCGTCCACATTACTGCCAAAACTTCTACTACAGGAATGCTGGAAATTAAAAATAAGTTGGGATACTGAATTGCCATCTTACATAGCAAATAAATTTTTGAAGTGGAAAAATCAACTGAAATGTTTAAATGATATTTATGTTCCTAGAAGTCTAGATAAAAATGAAGCACTTAGAAATATAACTTTGCATGTATTTTGCGATGCTTCGGAGAAATCGTACGCTACGTGTATTTTTCTCAGGAGTGAAAGTGACGATTCGGTTCATTGTAATTTAATACAAGCTAGATCAAGAGTCGCTCCACTTAAATCAATTACGATATCTAGACTTGAACTGTTGGCCTGTAATATAGGTGCTCGACTATGTCAATCCGTGAAAGAGAGCTTGGGATTAGAAGACGTTGCAACACGATATTGGTCTGATTCTAGTAACGCACTTTACTGGATTAAAAAGAACGAAAACTGGGCTACATTTGTTTTCAGTCGTGTAAAAGAAATTCGTCTTTTGAGCAACCCAGACGATTGGAATCATATATCCGGACAAATGAACCCAGCAGATTTACCATCTAGAG
>JAPMOQ010003512.1:0-46161 GCA_026543055.1 Argiope trifasciata
AACAATCAATTAATAAAATAATTCAAGCTGACAAACGATTAACCAAAAAAATAAATCTAATATGTTCTGCCAACAACAAAATGGTCAAGAATCGTTAAAACCTTAATAGCCAATGAGATCACCACTAAAAGAGCAACAAAATATCGTTCGTCTCGCCTCTCACAAGAGGGGGGAGTATTATAGTGCACTTTATAAGCCAGAAAACATCCTTTACACTGAGTGATCACTTTTAATCTTGTGTTCGTGTTATATGGCTACGAGCCCTAAGATCGCGAGTTCGGCTGGCTATCCCCAAATAGCAGCAGATGACGATAATTAATTTATATCTGGTATACTAACCCGCTTCGGGCGGGGTTGTTCTTCCTCTGTTCAATGTATGAATATGTCCTTCTGTAAAAAGGTATAGTGCAAGCAAACGAGTGATCCTTGAGTGGCAAAATCGTTCTCTTGTACCTAGTTGGCACTACTAAAACAAGAGTCGCACCCTATTGGCTTAAATCTCTGTCATCGTAATATCGGACTTAAGCAACGGCAAGTGGAATAAGATAAAAAAAACATAGTTAATGCAGGTGAACATGAATTTGCTTTTTTACTTTTTAAGCAATATCATATAATGTACATGCATATCGGCTCCGGTTTACTGGCTAATATTTAAAAAATACTGTTGAATTGTAAAGGATAAAAAAACTTATTTATTATTTTATCCACAAATGTATTGTTTGTCACAAATATAGATTATCATCAAATAATCAACGAATGGGAAGTCAAAACAAAGAGTGATTCTTGAAAGACCATTTCTTATCAATGGCTTTGATTTTGCTGTATCTGTAATTTTAAAATGCTACAAAGGTCGTTGTTTGAAGACCATAAAGGGTTATATAGCTCTGCTTGTATGTCCAGAAACCACAGCTTATCATGTTGAGGCAGTTAGAGATTTTAGATGATATGCTTTGTTGCAGCCGTTAGGCGATTTGTATCTAGGCCAGGTGGCCCTAATTATTGATTTTCGGATAATGACGCACATTTATGGGTGCTTAAAGAAAGCTGAGTGATATAATTTTTTATTTCCTTTAACAATAGTGAAATTATTCTAAATTATTTGATTCAAACTGCAAGAGAATGGGAAATCATTTCCCTTGCTTCTCTGCACTTCGATGGTGTGTGTAATCTGAGTTTAGTTTAATTATATTAACGGCACGTTTTGAAGCAACACTAGGGCTATTTTGGGACTTACTTACTAATTTTGAACCGCGATCAGATAACGATTACGACATCTGAGCTGGCAGCTCAATCTCCAAACTTGTGTAATCTGGTAAAAAACATTTAAATTTTCATTTGAAAAGAATGATTGGAGAAATTAAGTTAACATTTGAAGAGTGAAATACTCTCGTGACCCAAATCCAGGCTGTTTTAAATTCTCGGCATTTGTACAAAATTTATCATGCTGAAGAATATAATTTATATGCCTTGACTCCGTCCCAAATCTTGACTGGACATACCATTACTAGTATTCCCGAAAATAGTTACAAAGTGATATCCACAATTTTAAAATGTTGGGAATTGTTGCAGCAAATGAAGCAGGTTTTTGGAGGAGGTGTTAGGAAAACTATTGAAATTATTTACAACAGAGTTATAAATAAAAGGAAAGATATCCAACTGAAAGTTAACTGAACGTGATTTTGTTGCACGTCAAAATGCATGTGAAATGCTGCTTGACAACCTGCCTGAGTACGCCGTCATTTTTTTCAATGACGAGGCTCTCTTTGAAATCCCTGGTTTATGCCGATCGTCCTTTCACCAGCTCACCTGTAGAACATACCGATTAATATGCTAAAAAGAGTGGACTCGAACTTCAAAAATTGATTTTATCAGTGTATGCGCAATGGGGGCCACCATTTAACAGAAGTCATTTTCAAAACTATATGAAAAAGAATGGAATACTGTATTTTATAATAAAAAAATTAAAACAATAACTGAAGTACTTCTGTTTTTAGTAGTATAACCATATTTGTCTATAAGTGGTTAAAGAGGACTCCATGCCTCCTGGCGTTTAGCCATTGGGTCCCATATCTGAGATTCATCCTGGCAAGGATGGTAACCTTAGAGTGGCAACAGTGAGGACTGCTAATGGTTATTTTAAAAGAGCTATTCTAAAACTGACACCTATGTCATTGTGTCAAGAATAAATCATTCTTGACGGGGTAGCAGCATGTTGGATGTATTTGTAAATTTAAATATAATTGTCTTTGCTTTAGTAGTTCTGTTCTCGCGATTTTTTCATGTTTTCTCTTTCTTTTTTACTATCATTTGAATATATGGCATTACAACTGGCAACCAATGTAATATTCAATTTATATTATGCTCTGGGCAACGGATGTTATGTTGCTATTTATGGGCTAGAGACGTACTCTGCTGTAGGGGGTTCTGTAAACCTTTTATGCTAAAAGGAAATAAAACGGTTTGGAACTTTTAGAATCTTTTTGATCTACAACAATCGGACTGTTAGTCTACCATATTTATAGTTTCTTTTTTAACTCTACATACACGGCTTTAAAAAAACATTTCGGATGAACTGACAATTTTTGGAGGATTTCTGTACCGAATAGTCAAATTTAAAATAATTATGTTGTAACATCATCATAAGTGTTTTTAACCGAAAATTTAGAAAACAAATTAAATCAATCAATTTAATTTTTGTAAGAACAATAGGGAAGATCGGAATCCCAGCACAACACTTAAAATTACAATTGTCCTTAATTTTTTTTTTGTCAAAACTACTTATAAAAATATTGAGAACTCAATTTTTAACATATAAATAATACTTCATCTGTAGGTATTGCAATTGTAGAACGATTTATCATATTTGCCATGTATTGACATAATTTTCAATCCGTTCTCTGGATCTTGTAACCCTCCGATTCAAGGAACACCGGCAGCCTTGAATCGGAGGGTTGCAAGTTCCTTAACAGATTTCACTGATTTAACAGATGTTAAAGCAAGTACCGTGTCATCTAGCCCTCTACTACCCAAATTTCAGACACGTTAATAGCTAGACCAAAACCATGGGGTGACGCTATTGTTAACTAATTGCACTGAATAAATCGTTGTTGCTATTTCTTTTAAACATAGCGTCACTTTCAGGATAAAGGTGATACTTCTCAACATTCGTACATTTATAATACATTTGATGCAAGCTAACTATTTTGATATTTGTATATAACATTAATTACTTTTATATATAGTGGTATTTTGAAATTCTGAATTTGATAAGAATAATGCTAACGATAACAGTTAAATATAATTTCTGCAGAAATTTTAATATGAAACGAATTTTAAACAATGATTTTTATTTGATCGGCATAACGATGTATAAGAATTTATTAAAATGGCAGATATAAGTTTAAAAAAATCAGTTTTGCATTTCTTATTACTACTAAAAGTCGAGTGGCATCTACTCGAACTTTAATAAATTATTACAGTTCAGTAGTGTAGATGAATTATTTTAGGCTTTGACTATAACTATAAATTCATACATTTTATTTTTATTATTTAATGTACACTTATAACAATTATTAAAAATTCTCACTATTTCAATTTCTCATAATTCAACAGCCTTTTCTATTTGTAATTACGTTGGTGGTATGAAGATGATGGAGTACGAGAACACGCATGCTCATCAAATGACTTAGCATTCTCACCCTATTCAGGTAATTCACATTTAGTAGAATTGAATTACCTGTCGCTCCAGGTATAATGACCTAGAATATACGAACATTCGAAATCCCTGGAGGTAAACATATAGGTGAAAGAGAATACAATTGTAGAGTCTCGAGCCTTCGCAAAATTAAATTTATTGCGCCGATTAGAGTTCTTAGTTAAACTGTATAGTAATTTAATAATCTTTCTTGGTTTATTTTAAACACATTGTCTTGTTATCTATTAATTTTTTTAAAAAATGCGAAAATGGAACGATTGTAACCATGGAATATTAATTTTTTATTTGAATGCAGATTTTGAATTATTGGCAGTTTATCAAAGAATTTTACAAGCACAGATCTCATGCTTTTCGGAATTTGTGCTAGCGACAAGTAATTGAAAACTTTGAAAAAAAATCGCAAACTCTAAAGGAACAGATATTGTTTTAAAATTATGATTTCGAATAACCACATTTTTTTCACTATCTTAAATTACTTATCTATCATTATTTGAAACACACACACACCTAAAAAACATAATGTTTCTTTTCTTTTCATCTGAAGAGGTAGGTTCATAAGATACATAAGAAGTTCCACACTGTACCGTACACTTTTGGTGTAGGGATTATGTCACTCAACTATGAACCACAAAGTTGTCTGTTCGAACCTCAAGAAAGCACATTGGTAACCCTGGTGCTGATTTAACAAACGCAATCTTTATATCCCTTCTACGAGTAGCAAACGTAGTTATAAAGCCTGCCGCGACAAAAACGATTGATGTCCGCCATAACGCTGAGCTCGATTAAAAGGTCCCCCTCCAAAAAACACTTGCTGTGATAACATTGTTCGTCTCACTCTAGAGATTATGAATATCAATGTTGCCAGTTCGTCTCCCAAGAAATCACAACCTTCCACACATGGATGGGTTTGAGGAAAATTACCACTTTTTATTTTTCAGATATTGATACTTTTCCTTTACCAACATATTCGACTAGAAATGACAGCAAATATTTTCTCATGGCACTAATTGTAAAGATAATGCATTACATATTTTTTTATTCGCAAACGTGAGGTGTCCCTGCCATTTCAAGAAACTTCTTGAATAAGGAGAGAATGTGTCACGTTGAATCTCATGACATTAGGAAAAATTCATTTAGACTTGAGGAAACTTTCTACAGATCTTCGTTTATGGTAGTTTTTACAACAAAAATTACTTTCCAAATATTGCTCTGACCTCACTAAATATGAATTTCATAATCTTTCACCATCTAAGGTTAGAAGTTATGTATGCAGAATATCTCAATTATATGTAAGGGAAGCTTTAAAAACCAGACAGCATCATCAAGACTGAGTGGTTGATTTCGTCATGTGATTATGCTATCTGGCTACCTAACTAAGGTTGTTAGTTCGATCTTAGCTATCGCCAATTAAAACATTGTTGATCTGGGAAAATGAAAATAAAAAAATGAACCTCCGCGCAGGTGTTGTGGTGTCCTCTATCGGAAAAAAATATAAATGAAAGATATGAAAATGGCGATAAATAAACAGCCAATTAAATAAATCAAGCTGGTAACTAAACAGCCGGAAAGAATGAAACTGATTTTGATCAACCAACAGCCAAATTGGGTAATACGCAACAGAAACACAATAGCCAATAACATTACTACAAAAAAAGCAGAAAGTATCATTCATCTCACCTCTCCCTGGAGGGGGAATATTGTAGTGAATACTTTATAAGCTAAATAACATAATCAAGAAAGAGTGATCACATTTGATCTTGTGTTCGTGTTATCTGGCTACGAACCCTAAGATTGTATGTTGGGGCTAGTTATCTTCAATTTGCTACAGATGCTATTTACGATCTTTAATGAAGATCAAGTATACTGACCAGGTTGGGACATGGCTATTCTTCCTCTAATCTATATCTGAGATGCGCGAATGAGCCATCCAGCAAAAAATAGGTTATGCAAGAGAATGGGTGATGTGTAAATGGCAAAATCGTACTCTTAGAACTTGTTGGGGCTACTAAAATAACAGACGCACCCTATTCCCTTAAATCTTTGTCATCTTAATATCGGGTTTAATCAATGGAAAGTTTCATAACATACAACGACATAATTAGTCCAGGTGAACATAAATTAGGTTTTTCAACATTTAACCAATATCATATATTATATATGTATGCCTGTTCTGGCTTATTGTCTAATATTTTAAAATGTAGCTATTGGTTCGTAAAAGATAAGAACACTTATTCATTATTTTATTCCATTATTATTTTAATTCATTATTTTATTCATTATCCAAAAACGTATTATTTGTAACAAATATAAACTATCATCAAAAAGTCAACGAAGGAAAAGTCTGCCAAAGCAAAAAGGGGTGCTCGAAAGACCTTTCTTATCAATGGCTTTGATTTTGTTGGATCTAATTTTAAAATGCTACAAAGGTCGTTGCTTGTGAATCACAAAGTATAATATAGCTCTGTTTGTATGTCAAGAAACCACAGTTTATCATGTTGAGGCAGTTATTGATTTGAGGTGATATCCTGTGCTGCAGACGTTAGGCGATTTATATCTACTCAGGATGTGCCTAAATATTGTTTCGAGAATAATGGCACACATTTTGTGTGTGCTAAAAGAGGGCTCAGTTACATCATTTTTTTATTTCGCCTAGAGGTAGTGAAATAATTATAAATTATTCGACTCAAACAGCAAGAGAATGGAAAATTATTTCCCTTGCTTCTCTGCACTTCGGAGGTTTGATCAATTTGAGATTAAATACATAGAATTTCAATTGAGAAGAATGATTCCAGAAACCAAGTTCACATTTAAAGAGTTAAACACTCTCTTGTCTCAAATCTGGACTGTTTTAAATTCTCGGCCTATGTGTAGAACTAATCATGCTAATTTAATTTAAATGCCTTCACTCCGTCCCAGTTCTTGATTATAGATGTCATTACTTGTATTCCCGAAAATAGTTATAAATCTAAGAATACTATTTTAAAATGATGGGATTTGTTGCAGCAAATGAAGGTAGGTTTTAGGATCAGGAAATAGAAAAGCTATTTATAGTCTTTACAACAGAAATATAAATGCAAGGAAAGATATCTAAATTTTGACTTGTAAATAGGTGATCTAGTATTAGTTAAGGAGGACTACATATCACCTGATGTTTGGCCATTGGGTTCAGGGTTTTGAGATTCATCCTGACAAGGATTGTAACGTTAGAGTGGCAACAGTGTGGATTGCAATATTTAATTTAAAATATCTGTTCTAAAACTGCCACCCTTCCTATTGTGTCAAAAATAGATCATTCTTGACAGGGTGCGAATATGTTGGATGTATTTGCAATTTTAATTATAATCGTCTTTATTTTAGTTGTTCTGCTCTCGCGATTTCCTCTTCTTTTATAAGTGCTTTTTTTATCATTTAAATATGAGACAATCAATGAATTTAATATTCATTTGGTTTTATATTCTTGGCAAAGGCTGTTATGTTACTATTTATGGGCTTGAGCCGCACTCTGCTGCAGGGTGTTCTGTAAAACCTTTATCCAAATCCAGCATCTTTGGTCTTTTCGAAACTTTTTGATCTGTAACGATCAGACTTTTAATTCTACTATATTCATATTTTCGTCCTTATCTCTAATATGGCGGGTTTTTTTCGGATGATCTTCAACTTTTGGACGATTTCTGTACCGAGAAATCCAATTAAAAATAATTATGTTGTTAATTCATCGACAATAACTGTGATTAGTTTAGGAAAATAAAAAATAACTGCTTCAAAGACTTTTAGATAAAAACTTCGAAAATAAATTACCTTAATGGAATTTACGCAACTAAGACTTTTTTTTTGCTTTCTTATTCGTCTTCATAGATGCAATCGATGAAAAATTAAAGCGTATTTAACCGAAATCCGATTTAAATATTAAATCAAAATTCAAAAATTAAATCAATCAGTTTAATTTTTGAATGAACAATAATAAAGATAGCACAACACTGAAAATTATAATTTTCAAAGGAAAATTATAATTGTCTTTAATTTCTTAAAGGAATTTCTCTTAATTAAAACTGCTTAAATTAAACACTACTGAAAACTAATTACACTACTTAAAACTAATTAAAATTTGCGAACTGAATTTTTAACATAAAAATAATGCTTTATTTATATTTATTGCACCTGTAGAACAATTAAACATATTTGCCCTAGTATAAAAAAATGAATTCGTAAGTCCTGCTTTATGTAAGAGACAATCCGTGCAGCAGCTCACAATGGTTTATAATGAATTGTGTTTAATAGAAAGGTGACAGAGAAACGCAATGAAGTTAAACAGTTATAAAATTGTACTTTAACTCACAACAGTAGATCACATTTTCCATAAAAAAAGTCAATAAAAATTATTCTCGTTTCTGTTTATAAAAATGTGAGGAAATATATGCGAATACCCAGCTGCGCATTCTGTTACGGCTCTGGAATATTAACGACAATTTGCCATTATTTACTCTTTATTTTTTAACACTGAAACGGCTTATTTTTTTAAGACTCCCATCTGCTTAAAATATTTAATTGAATATTTTATCTTTTAATTCATATAAAAACTGAATAACAAAACTTGGGGCATAATTTATAAGAGGAAGCATTCAGCCTGAATTGCCTTACCAACTTATTACTTGTATTTATAAACGCACTACGTTCCTACCCAAAACAACTTTTTCTTGATTAATAAAGATAAGAAGATCCTCCTGGAGCAGTGACACCGAACCAAGTGAGATGATGGTTTTTATATAAAAAGCTATTTCTATTATAAAAACTGGTGTCAAAGTTTTTCACTTTGATAAGAGTTTTTGAAATTCAAATAAGAACTCTTCACAAGAAACCGTATGTCTTCTCCACAACTAACCAATTAATGGAAAACTTCTTACATTTACTAGAAGTGTTGTCTCATGGGGATCATTTCACTTGAAAAGAATGATTAGAGAAACCGAGTTCTCATTTGAAGTGTTAAATACTCTCGTGAACTCAAATAGAGACTGTTTTAAATTATCGGCCTTTGTGTAGAATTAATCATGCTAATGTAACTTAGATGCCTTGACTCCGTCCCAGTTCTTGGCTGTTGATATCATTACTTGTAATCCCGAAAATAGTTATAATTCTAAGACTACTATTTTGAAATGTTGGGAATTGTTGCAGCAAACGAAGCAAGGCTTTCGGAGGAGGTGTTAGAAAAACTATTGAAATTCTTTACAACAGAGTTATAAATGGAAGGAAAGTTATCCAAATGAAAGTTAACAGAACCCGATTTTTTTGCAAGTCAAAATGAATGTAAAATGCTGCTTGACAACCTGCCTGAAAACGTGGTCGTTTTTTTTCACTGACGAGGCTCTCTTTGAAATCCCTGGTTTATGTCGAAGGACCAAAGACAACAGCTCACCGCAAGAACAGCATTCGTCAAGCCGTTGCCAACATACCGATTAATACACTAAAATGAGTGGACACGATCTTTAAAAATCAATTTAATCAGTGTATGCGCAATGAGGGTCGCCATTTAACCGATGTCATTTTCAAAACTGAATGAAAAAGATTAAAATACTGTATTTTATAATAAAAAAAGAATTAAAACAATAACTGAAGTACTTTTAGTAAAAAAGTATTAAAACAATAACTGTTTTTAGTGGATTTTCAAATAAGTAAGTTTCTATCGCGCACCCTGTATAAGAGACAATCCGAGCAACAGTTCTCAATTGCTAATAAAGAATAGTTTTTAATTGTAAGGTGACAGAGAAAAGCAATGAAGTTACACAATTATAAAATTGTAGTTTAACCCTCAAGTTTAATTCCCATTTCCCATAAAAAATCTCTTTAAAAATTATTCTCATTTCTTTTTTATAAAAACGTCAGTACAATTATCCGAATACCCAATTGCGCATTCTGTTAAGGATGGGGAATATTAAGGATAATTTGCCTATGTTGGTAAGGTTACCAACTACTTACGGAATTGACAATCTAACAAAAAAATATTCGAAAAATATAGTTCATGTATATTTGGGAACATTTTTTATAATGTTCCACTGCTTAGCTTCTTCCTCAGAAACAACAGAATCAACCAGTAATAAAATTTGGTTAAATATATCCTATTTTAAATTTTGGTGTTCTTTCCATTAATGCAATTGGATGTAAAAATGTATGTATAAAAAAATAGAGTGACGCTTAGTATAAAGAGACCAATGCTGAAAAGGTTACCAAAATAGTAAAAAATAACTATCTATTTCAAATTCCAAAAAACTCGAGACTCCAAGCTAAGGTTCTAATAAAAGTCAAAATTTCGTTAACAACCAATTTTGGGACGTATGTATGAGAGGAAAGTTTTAACATTAATAAAGGTATCACCTGAAGTGTCTTTCCATCTAGCCACTCCGAAACTAAAAAACCATTGTAAACCATGAGTAGTTTCCTTTTTAAATATAATTACAATTAGTATCTATCAATCTTTAGTTATAGCTAAATTATTTATTGAATTTCAATGAAATTATTCAATTGAGTAATTAAGGCCTAGATAGCTTGGTTGATAGGGCTATGGACTCGGATCAAGTTTGTTGCGAATTCTAACCACCCAGCTGAAGATTTCTCGTATATCGAGGTGACTGACGCACGTGTAAATCTGTCGTGGTTACAATGTCCACCAAGTAGAGAGTAATACTGCTGGGGATACTGTATCAGATATGACAGTTCTCTGATTCCTGTCTAAATTACTTAGATAAGGGAATGAAAATATATGAATAAATTCCATCCCATAAAAAGTGAATGTGACGTGTGAGGGGAAAATTCGTTTTCTTGACCCTAGATGGCATTGAGGAAAATCAAGAGATGAATCCTATCGACTTAAATAGATGTCTCCGTAACAGCAGGCTTGCCCAATGCAAATGCCATAAGAAAAAACGACATAGTTGAGTAATCAATAAATTATACAGTAATACGTTTTGTTATGAATTAAAACTACACATTATCGCAAAAAACTTTTAAATCAATGATGCAGTTTTGAAATACTTACAAAAAGTATTCACAGATGTTTATTTAGTAATAGCATTTTTAACAAGTATCTCTATTTTTCAAAATTTTATTATCTCAAGTTTCTTTTCAACTTCGAAATATTGCAATGGTTTTAGGACATACTGAGATGGAAACCAACTCCACCACATATCCATGAATGATTTGGTATTCCTGCACTTAACTCCAGTTAACTGAATCTCAATGGAATTTAATTACCTTCCACTCCAAATTTAATGGCTTATGATATGCTTAAAATTTGCATACATGTTTGTGGAATCACACATTTACCTGGATAAGGAAAGGAAAGGTATGAGAGGTAATTAGAAGTAGGGTTCTATTATACAATATTTCAACAACATAGGAAATTTAGAAAACATAAAATTTGCTTCATATTCTAAAATACTCCTATTAAATATTTTTATAATTCATATAATTTAATATTGGTAGATAGATAATAATAGAAATAAAAGTACATTCAAGAGCAAATTTTGGAAACTATGATGAAAGCGGAAAATATGAACACAGTATTTAAAATCGTCAACTCAGGAAGTTATTTTTTAACAGTGATTTTAAATGGATTAATTATTTTTGCACTTTAAGTGACTGCTTTTATATGAATTAACGCAAATTAGCCGCTTGCCTTATTATCTCCAATTATCTGGAGTACTGTCAATTAGGTCATCGTTCTCAGATTCAAGTCTAAATTACAAACAGAGGATAAGTGAATGAAAACGCATGAATGAAAGGTTGAAACGCCTTTAAGCAAGTAAAAAGGGTTTTGCGCGGGAGTGGAAAGTCATACTCTGAGCCCAAGATGGTGCTACTGAAAGAATCAAGAGACGCGCCCTATCGGCTTAAATCGCTGTCTTCGCAACAGCTAGCTTATCCAACGGGCAAATACCATAAAAAACAAGAACGTAATAAAAAAATGGAAAAATTATAAACTCCAGGAAAAAGTAAAAAAGCTGAAGGGTAATTAGATACACATTTGTAAAGATTCATTCGATACTATGTATTACAGTTACTTTTATATAACGTTTGACAAAAAAATTCGCATTATTAAAATTTGTCGGTCATTAAAAAAATTTAATAGTGCGTTTTTTTTTTTTTTTTCAGAAACGCTTTCCTAAAATTGAGTGTTTTCTTTCAACTCTCAAATTTATACTGTTAAATTTTTACAAACTTTTTATAACTTGTGTGAGTCTATCTGTCAATATGGGTTTCTTACTTAGCATGAGTTTAACATTAAAAAATTTGGAACTTATGCAGCTCGTACTCAAATATCTTGCATTGTATGAAATTCCACAACGAAGAATATCTATTCGAATTTGTCATTAAACAATTTCGAATGTATATTCCAACTATAACGTTAATAACGCATATTTCAGTTCATATTACATTTATATTTTTGAAGTCCAACATTCTGTTTTGACATTCTGAGCTGCTAAATACAGGTACGTAATGGAGTCAAGGCAGCCTTGAACCGGAGGTTTGTAATCTCCAGGTCAGATTTCATGGATTGAACAGCCGTGAAATCGAGTTTGGTGGTCATGAAGTCTCTCAGGAACTAAGGTTCTGACACTGACAGCGAAAGCAAAAGCATGGAGTGTCGCTATTCTAATTAAATTGCAAAAAACTTATTCCAGTGTTATTATTACATTTCATATTTGCACCACTTCCAATGCGAAAATGGTGCTCCCGTGCATTGAAACAACGATTTTAGCAGTCGTAGTTGACACCTAATTTGATATTTGTATATAACATATATCCTATTATAAATACAGGTATGTTATATTTGGACATTCGATAAGATTAATGCTAAAGATAACAGTAACATATAATTTCAGTATGAATATATTTCTGTGGGCTTAAATATGCCCAATTTTAAATTTCGCAGTTCCTTATATATAGTATGCAAATGGATGTAAGAATGTATGTATAGAAAAATAGAATAAAGCTTAGTATAAAGAGCCTAATGATGAAAAGACTTCTGAATTAGTAAAATATAACACTCTATTTCAAATTCAAGAAACTCCTTTAAGACTCTAAGCTACTTAAACTAATTATTTGAACAGCTTAGTTTCTATTTCCGTTATAAATTCCAATAAAAACTGATTTTATGCTGTATTTATGGAGAGGAAGTTTTCAACCTTATTAACCGTATCACACAAATTATCTTTCCAACTTACTATTCGTATTTATAAACTCACTGCTTTCTTACCAAAAGCAATGCTTTCTGGATAAATAATGAAAAAAACTTTCTTCAAGGCAATACCTTACAGAAATGATGGTTTTTATATAAAAAATTATTTTTTTTATAAAAAGTGGTATTAAAGTTTTTTAATTTGATAAGAGTTTTTGAAATTCAAATAAGAACTCTTCACAAGAAACCGTAAGTCTTCTCCAAAACTAACGAACTAAAAAACTAACCAATGGAAAATTACTTTCATTTCCTAGTAATGCCGTCTCATTCTTCGCCGTTTTTTCTTTACTTTGTTACCTAGGAACGTATCCCCTATAATCTCACATAAATTACCATTCCGTATTCGTGGCATATTTATTCAACGCATACCCCGCGAATAAGGATCTTTTACTGCACTTGTACTTATAAACGCACTGCTTTCTAGCGTAATAATAAACAATGAACCATATAGAAAAGTGACACACGGCTAAATCGAAATGGTGGTTTTTTTTAAAAAAAATTATTTTTATTATAAAAAGTGGTATTAGAGTTTTGCAGTTTGATGAGAGTTTTTAAATTTCTAATAACTTTTCACAAGAAACTGTGCTCCTTCCGCAGAACTAACCATTTAAAAAACTAACCATTGGTAGATTTCTTTCATTTACTATTAATGCCATCTCAATCTTCCCGTTGATCTAGGCATCTTATATTCGAGTCTCGGTTCGTGTATGGTTATTCTTCCTCTATTCTATCTCTCAGAAGCAGGAATCTGACCTCCTTTATAAAAAGATTTTTCCAAGCGAATGAGTGATGTGTGGAAGAGAAAGGCGTACTCAGGCCTAGTTGGCGCAACTGAAACAAGAGACGCACCCTATCAGTTAAAATCTCTATCATCGTAATAACGGGCTTAACCAATGGCAAGTGGCATGAGATAAAACAACATAGTTAATGCTCGTGAACATAAATATGCTTTTTCAATTTTCAAGCAATATCATGTAATAAATATGCATGCCGGTTCTGATTTACTAGCTAAATTTTTTAAAAAAGTTATTGGATTGTAAAGGATAATAACTTTTCTTAGAAATGGCTTTTATTATGCTGTCTGTAATTTTATTATGATACAAATGTGGTTACTTGAGGATCACAAATGGGTATATAGCTCTGCTTGTATGTCCAGAAGCCATAGCTTATCATTTTGAGGCAGTTAGTGATATAAATTGATATCCTTTGTAGCAGCTCATAGGCGATTTGTATCTAGGCGCGGAGCGCCTGAATATTGATTAGCGGATAATGGCACACATTTTGAGGGTGCTTAAAGAAATCTGAGTGATATACTTTCTTTTATTTCACTTAACAATAGTGAAATTATTCTAAATAATTTGACTCAAACCGCAAGAGAATGGAAAATTATTTCAATTGCTTCTCTGCACTTCGGTGTTTTGTGTAATCTGGGTTTAGTTTAATTATATTGACGTCACGTTTTCAAGCAACACTAGGGCAAATTTCGAACGGACATTATAATTATGACCCGTGGTCAGATAACTAGGACGAAACCGGAGCTGGCACACCAATCTCCAGTCTTGTGTAATCTGGGAATAAATATTTAATTTTAAAAATTAATTAAATTAATCATCTTAATTTTTGTGAAAACAATAGGAAAAAACTAAATCCCAACACTACACTGAAAATTACAGCTGTCCTTAATTTTTTTAAAGGTATTTTTTTGTCAAAACTACTTATAAAAAAATTATGAACTCAATTTTTAACATATAATTCCTTATCTATAGGTATTACATTTGTAGGACAATTAATCATATTTACCATATTATTTCTAAATGATTTCGTAAATCCAGCTTTATGTAAGAGACAATCCGTGCTCTGTATCTTGCAACCCTCCGATTCAAGGAGCCACGGCAGCCTTCAATCGGAGGGTTGCAAGATCCAGAGCATATTTCACTGATTTTACAGGCGTTATAGCAAGCACGGTGTCGTCGAGTCCCTTACTACCAAATTATCTGATTGAAATTGAGTAATTGAAAGAATAATGCTATTTAACTCTTTAACTTCATAATTGCATCACTTTCATATCGAAAAGGACACTTTCAAACTTAAAAAAGAACATATAACCTATAAATGTGTAAAAAAGTTTTTGATATTTTTATATAAAATAAATTTTTATTATATATAGTGGTGTTTTGAAATTCTGAATTCGACAAGAATAATGCTAACAATAACAGTTAATTATAAGTTCTGTAGAAAGTAATTATGACATATGAAACGATTTCTAAAGAATGAGAATCCGATTTTTATTTCAGCGGCATAACGATGTGGAAGATTTTATTAAAATGTCAGATATAAGTTTAAAAAACATCGTTTTTCATTTTTTATTCCTACTCAAAGCCGAGTAGTATCTAACCGGACTGATAAATTTTTATAGTTCTGTAGTGTAGATGAATTATTTTACGCTTTGGCTATAATTATAGAATTCATAAATTTAATTTCATTACTTAATGAACAATCATAAAAATTAATAACAATTCTCTATAGTTCTAATAATTCTCTACAATGTTTATTTCTTTTCTTTTCATCTGTGGTGTTAAGTTCATAAGCCACATAAGAACTTCCACACCGTTGCTTAAACTTTTGGCGTAGGGGTTATGTCACTCTACTATGACCACCAAAGTTGAGAGTTCAAAACTCAAGAATGCACATTGGTGATCCTGGTGCTAAACTAACAATCGAAGCCTTCGTGGGGCTCTCTACCGGTAACAAACGTCGCCATAACGCTTGGCGCGACAAAAACGATCGTTATCCACCATAACGCTTAGCGCGATGAAAACGTTTGTTGCCACAAAAAAACACTTGATGCGATAACATCGTTCGTCTTACCACGACTCATTGGAGAGACGGAAATGTGGTGGTAAGTCCAAAAGCCACATAAAACTTTCCAGACCATTTTGTACACTTTTGGTCGAGGGTTTATGAGCTTTAACGTTGCGAGTTCGTCTCACAAGAAAGCGCAACCTTCCACACATTCCTTCCTTTCAGGAAAATGACCACGATTTGTTATTCAGAAATTGATACTTTTCCACCTTTCCTTTATCAGCATAATTACCTAGAAATGATCGCAAATATTGTCTCAAATTGTAATTGTCAAGATAATATAATACATATTTTTTCATTCGCAAACGTGAAGTATTTCTTCCATTTCATGAAGATTCTTTTATAGGAAGATACGTGTCTTATTGAAACTTATAATATTTAAAAAATTTCATTACGATTTGAAGAAAACTTCTATAGATCCTCTTTAATGAATTTCATAATCTTGTACCATTTAAGATTAGATGTTTATATAAAGAATATCTTAAAGATGTGTAGCGGAAGCTTTAAAAGTCAGATAACATCATTAAGACTGGGCAATCAATTTCGCATTGTGGTTTTGAAATCTAGGTACCACCCCTCAGGTTATAAGTTCCTACCAACAGCAAATAAAAACATTGGTTACCTAAGAAGAGAAAAATCAAAACAGAGCCTTCGAGCAGCAATTGTGGTCAAAACCTCAATAATAAAAATAAAAGCGATGAAAATGGTAATAAATAATCAGTCAATAAAATAAATGAATATGACAAACAATCAACAACAAGAAATGAAGCTGATATGATTAGCCAACAATAAAAAAAAAATGGTTTAGAAGCATTAAAAACTGAACAGAAAATGAAATCACCACTAAAAGAGCAACAAAATATCGTTCGTCTAACCTCTCACTAGAGGGGTGAGTATTATAGTGGACACATTATAAGCCAGAAAACATCCTTAACACTGAGTTATATAGCTCTGTTCGCTATAGCCAGAAACCACAGCTTATCATGTTGAGGGAGTTAGAGAGTTAAGGTGGTATCCTTTGTTGCAGTCTATAGGCGATTTGTATCTAGCCGAGCAGCGCCTAAATAGCACACAATAATAGCACACAATTCGTGCATAATAGCACACAATTGATGGGTGCTAAAAGCAGAGTCACATAATTTTTCATTTCAATTAATAGTAGTGAAATTATACTAAATTATTTGTCTCAAACCGCAAGATAATGGAAAATGATTACCCTTGCTTTTCTGCATTTCAAAGGTTTATGTTATCTGGGTTTGGTTTAAATAGTTATATTAACGTCCCATTTTGTAGCAACACAATGGCGATTTGAGGATCGACTTCGTCATTTTGTACCTCCATCAGATAACTAGGACGACACCTGATATGGCAACCCCTCACCAAACATGTGTAATCTGGGAATAAATATATCAAATTTCACCTGAAAAGTAAGATTGGAGAAACCAAGTTAACATTTTAAGAGATAATTACTCTTTTCGCTCAAATCAAGGCTGCTTTAAATTCTCGGCCTCCGTGTAAAATTATTTATGTTGATGTATCTAATTTAAATGTCTTTATTCCGCCCTTATTCTTGATTGGAAATACTGTTACTACTATTACGAAAAATAATTATAATGCTAAGCCCACTATTTTGAATTGTTGGGGATTGTTGCATTAATGAAGCAGGTTTTCGGAGGAGCTATTATCAAAACTATTTAAATTCTTTACAACAGAGTTATAAATGTAAGGGAAGATACCCATATTTGTCTATAAGTGATCTTGTATTAGCTAAGGAGGATTACATGCTTCCTGGCGTTTAGCCATTGGGGCAAATTTCTAAAATTCATCCTGGCAAATGTTTACATTAGAGAGGCTACAGTGAGGACTGCTAATGGTTTTTTTAGAAGAGCTATTCTAAAAATATCACCTTTACTATTGTTTCAATAATAAATCATTCTTGACAGGGTAGCAGTATGTTGTATGTATTTGTAAATTTAAATATAATTGTCTTTATTTTAGTAGTTTTGTTCTGGCAAAATTTTCGTGTTTTTAATTATGATTTAAATATATAACAGCACATCTGGCAACCAATTTAATATTTAATTTATATAATGCTCTGCGAAAAGGATGTTATGTTGCTAGTTATGGGCTTAAGCCGTACACTGCATTTCGGTCTTCTGTACAAATTTTATGTACAATGGAAATAAAACGGTTTTGTACTTTTAGAAGCTTTTTGATCTATAACGATCGAACAGTTAATCTGCGATAGTTTCTTTCTTAACTCTACATATAAGGCTTTAGAAAAATTCGGATGAATTGACGATTTTTGGTGGATTCCGATACCGAATAATTAATTTAAAATAATTATGATGTAACATCATCAGAAGCTTTTTTAACCAAAAATTTAAAAAGTGAAATTCAATCAATTTAATTTTCGTAAAAACAACAGGAAAGATCGGAATCCCAGCACAGAACTGAAAATTACAATTGTCCTTAATTTTTTTTTTTTGTCAAAACTACTTATAAAAAATGAGAACTCTATTTTTAACATATAAATAATACTTTATCTGTAGGCATTGCATTTGCAGAACGATTAATCATATTTGCCATGTTTTGACAAAATTATCAACCCGTGCTCTGTATTTTGTAACCGCCCGATTCAAGGAGCCACGGCAGCCTTGAATCGGAGGTGGCAAGTTCCTGAACAGATTTCACTGATTTAACAGACGTTAAAGCAAGTACCGTGTAATCTAGCCTTGTTCTATCCAAATTACAGACACATTCACGGCTAGTTCAAATCGACGGGGTTGCGATATTATTACTTAATTGCACGGAATAATTCGTTGTAGCTACTTCATTACACTATGGCATCACTTTCAGATTGTAAACAGTTACTTTCAAATATGAATTTATTAACAAAATGTGTAACTCTAGTTAACGTTTTGATATTCGTATATAACATTAATATCTTTTATATATAGTGGTATTTTGAAATTCTGAATTTTATAAGAATAATGCTAACGATAACAGTTAAATATAATTTCAGCAGAAATTTTCATATGAAACGAATTCTAAACAATAGGAATCTGATTTTTATTTGATCAGCATAACGATGTGGAAGAATTTATTATAATAGCAGATATAAATTTTAAACAAATAACTTTTGCATTTTTTATTACTACTCAAAGTCGAATGGCATCTACTATTACAGTTCAGTCGTGTAGAGGAATTATTTTAGGCTTTAACTATAATTATAAATACAAACATTTTATTTTTATTATTTAATGTACACTCACAACAATTAATAAGAATTTTCACTAATTCAATTTCCCATAATTCAACAGCCTTTTCTATTTGTAATTACGATAGTGGTATGGGGATTATGGAGTACGAGAACACGAATGCTCATCAAATGACAGCATTCTCACCCTATTCAGGTAATTCACATTTAGTAGAATTTAATTACCTGCCGCTCCAGGTATAATGACCTAGAATATACGAACATTCGAAATTCTGAAGGTGAATATATAGGTGAAGGAGAATACATTTGTTCAGTCTCGAGCCTTTGCAGAATTAAATTTATTGCGCCGATTAGAGTTGTTAGTTAAATTGTAGAGTAATTTAATAATCTTTCTTGGTTTATTTTAAACGCATTGTCTTGTTATCTATTAATTTTTTTAAAAAATACGAAAAATGGAACGATTGTAACCATGAAATATTAATTTTTATTTTAATGCAGATTTTGAATTATAAGCAGATTATCAAAGATTTTTATAAGCACAGATCTCATGCTTTTCGGAATTTGTGCTAGTGACAAAAAAATTGAAAACTTTGTAAAAAATTACAAACTGTAATGGAACATATATTGTTTTAAAATTATGATTTCGAATAACCACATTTGTTTCACTATCTTAATTACCTTCCCTATCATTATTTGAAACTCACCCACACACACCAGTAATCATAGTACCTTATTACTCCCTAAAGTTTCTTTTCTTTTCATCTGTAGTGGTAGGTTCATAAGCCACATAAGAACTTCCACACTGTACCGTACACTTTTGGTGCAGGGATTATGTCACTCAACTATGAACCCAAAAGTTTTCTGTTCGAACCTCAAGAAAGCACATTGGTGACCCTGGTGCTGATTTAACAAACGCAATCTTTGTGATCACTTCTACCAGTAGCAAACGTAGTTATAAAGCTTGGCGCGACAAAAACGATTGCTGTCCGCTATAACGTTCTGCTCGAATAAAAGGTCCCCCTCCAAAAAACACTTGCTGCGATAACATAATTCGTCTAACTCTAGAGATTATGAATCCGAACGTTGCCAGTTCATCTCCCAAGAAAGCACAACCTTCCACTCATGGATGGGTTTGAGGAAAATTACCACGGTTAATTTTTCAGATATTGATACTTTTCCTTTACCAACATATTCGACTAGAAATGACAGCTAATATTTTCTCATAGCTGTAATTGTAAAGATAATGCATTACATATTTTTTTATTCGCAAACGTGAGATGTCCCTGCCATTTCAAGAAACTTCTTGTATAGGGAGATAATGTGTCACGTTGAATCTCATGACATTAATAAAAATTCATTACGACTTGAGGAAAATTTCTACACATCTTCGTTTATGGTAGTTTTTACAACAAAAATTACTTTCCAAATATTGCTCTGCCCTCACTAAATATGAATTTCATAATTTTTCACCATCTAAGGTTAGAAGTTATGTATGCAGAATATCTCAAAGGTGTGTAGGGGAAGCTTTAAAAACCAGATAGCATCATCAAGACTGAGTGGTTGATTTCGTCTTGTGATTATGTTATCTGGCTACCTAACTAAGGTTGTTAGTTCGATCTTAGTTATCGATAATTAAAACATTGGTGATCTGGGCAAATGAAAATACAAAAGGAACCGCACAGGTGCTGTGGTGCCCTCTATCGGAATAAAAAATATAAATGAAAGATATGAAATTGGAGATAAATAAACAGCCAATTAAATAAAGCAAGCTGGTAACTAAACAGCCGGAAAAAATGAAACTGATTTTGATCAAGCAACAGCCAAATTGGGTAATACGCTACAGAAACACAATAGCCAATAACATTACTACAAAAAAAGCAGAAAGTATCATTCATCTCACCTCTCCCTGGAGGGGGAATATTGTAGTGGATATTTTATAAGCTAAATAACATAATCAAGAAAGAGTGATCACATTTAATTTTGTGTTCGTGTTATCTGGCTACGAACCCTAAGATCATGAGTTGGGGCTAGTTATCTTCAATTTGCTACCGATGCTATTTAAGATCTTTAATGGAGATCAAGTATATTGACCAGGTTGTGACATGGCTATTCTTCCTCTAATCTGTGTGTGAGATGAGCGAATGTGCCATCCTGCAAAAAATAGGTTATGCAAGAGAATGGATGATGTGTAAACGGCAAATCGTACTCTTAGACCTTGTTGGGGCTACTAAAATAACAGACGCACCCTATTTGCTTAAATCTATGTCACTTTAATATCAGGTTTAATCAATGGAAAGTTTCATAACATACAACGACATAATTAGTCCAGGTGAACATAAATTAGCTTTTTCAACATTTAACCAATATCATATATTATACATGTATGCCAGTTCTGGTATATTGTCTTATATTTTAAAATAAAGCTATTGGTTCGTAAAAGATAAGAAAACTTATTCATTATTTTATTCCATTATTATTTTAATTCATTATTTTATTCATTATCCAAAAACGTATTATTTGTAACAAATATAAACTATCATCAAAAAGTCAACGAAGGAAAAGTCTGCCAAAGCAAAA
The DNA here is from genome assembly GCA_026543055.1 of Argiope trifasciata. NCBI lineage: Eukaryota > Metazoa > Arthropoda > Arachnida > Araneae > Araneidae > Argiope > Argiope trifasciata. The sequence continues at coordinate 21,604 of JAPMOQ010003512.1, forward strand.
AGGGGTGCTCGAAAGACCTTTCTTATCAATGGCTTTCATTTTGTTGGATCTAATTTTAAAATGCTACAAAGGTCGTTGCTTGTGAATCACAAAGTATAATATTGCTCCGTTTGTATGTCAAGAAACCACAGTTTATCATGTTGAGGCAGTTATTGATTTGAGGTGATAGCCTGTGTTGCAGACGTTAGGCGATTTATATCTACGCAGGATGTGCCTAAATATTGTTTCGAGAATAATGGCACACATTTTGTGTGTGCTAAAAGAGGGCTGAGTTACATCATTTTTTTATTTCGCCTAGAGGTAGTGAAATAATTATAAATTATTCGACTCAAACAGCAAGAGAATGGAAATTTTTTTCCCTTGCTTCTCTGCACTTCGGAGGTTTGATCAATTTGGGATTAAATACATAGAATTTCAATTGAGAAGAATGATTCCAGAAACCCAGTTCACATTTGAAGAGTTAAACACTCTCTTGACTCAAATCTAGACTGTTTTAAATTCTCGGCCTATGTGTAGAACTAATCATGCTAATGTAATTTAAATGCTTTCACTCAGCCCCAGTTCTTGATTATAGATGTCATTACTTGTATTCCCGAAAATAGTTATAAATCTAAGAATACTATTTTAAAATGATGGGATTTGTTGCAGCAAATGAAGGTAGGTTTTAGGAGCAGGAAATAGAAAAGCTATTTATAGTTTTTACAACAGAGATATAAATGCAAGGAAAGATATCTAAATTTTGATTTGCAAATAGGTGATCTAGTATTAGTTAAGGAGGACTACATGCCAACTGGATTATTAATGGTTATTTTAAAAGATCTATTCTAAAACTGTCACCTTTCCCATTGTGTCAATAATAAATCTTTCTTGTCATTGTGAGATTATGTTGGATGTATTCGTAAATTTAAATATATTTGTCTTTACATTAGTTGTTCTGTTCTCGCGATTTTTTTCTGTTTATTAAGTGTTTTTTTATTATCATTAAAATATGTGGCATTACATCTATACAACCAATTTACTGTTCAATTTATATTATGTTCTTGGCAATGGCTTTTATGTTGCTATTTATGGGCTTGAGCCGTACTCTGTTGCAAGGTGCTCTGTAAAACTTTTATGCTAAATGCGAATAAAGCGTGTTTGTTCTTTTCGAAGCTTTATTATCAGTAATGATCGGACTTTTAATTCTACTACATTCATATTTTTGCCCATAGTTCTACATATGGGTTTTTTCTTCGGATGATCTTCGATTTTTGGAGGTTTTCTGCACCGAATGATCAAATTAAAAATAATTATATTGTTACCTCATCGACAATAACTATGATAAGTTTAGGTACATAAAAAATAATTACTTCGAAGACCTTTATATAACAACTTCGAAAAAGAATTCCTTAATGGAATTTACACAAATAAGACTGTTTTTTTTTTTACTTTCTTATTCGCCTTCATAGATGAAATCGGTGAAAAATTACAGCGTATTTAATAGAAATTCTATTTAAAAATTAAATCAAAATTCAAAAATTAATTCAACCAATTTAATTTTTGAAAAAACAATAGGAAAGATGTCACAATACTGAAAATTATAATTTGCAGAGAAAAATTATAATTGTCCTTAATTTTTTTAAGGAATTTCTCTTAATTAAAACTACTTATAAAAAATTGCAGAATGAATTTTTAACATATAAATAATGCTTTGTTTATAGGCATTGCATCTGTAGAAAAATTAAACATATGTGCCCTAGTATTAAAAAATGAATTCGTAAATCCAGTTTTATGTAAAAGACAATCAGTGCAGCATCTTACAATTTCTTATAAAGAATTGTTTTTGATAGAAAGATGACAGAGAAAAGCAATGAAGTTAAACAGTTATAAAATTGTACTTTAACTCACAACAGTAGAACACATTTTCCATAAAAAACTCAATAAAAATTATTCTCGTTTCTGTTTTTAAAAAGTTGAGGACATTTATGCGAATACCCAGCTGCGCAACCTGTTACGGATATGGAATATTAACGACTATTTGCCATTATTTCCTCTTTATTTTATAAACCACTTACTGAATGGACAATCTATGCAAAAATAATATATTCTTAAAATACAGTTCATGATATTTTGAGAATTTTTATAGTTTTATTATAAAGTTTCACTGTTTAGCTTCGTCCTGAGAAACAACAGAAGCGAGAAGTGATAAAATTTACTTAAATATACACAATCTTAAACTGCACAGTTCTTTCTATCATGCAATAGGTTGTAAATAGGCATGTATAGAAAAATAGAGTAACACTTAGTATAAACAGCCTAACACTGAAAAGGCTTCTTCTTTTAAGACTTCAAGTTGCTTAAAATATTTCATTGAGTATTTTCTCTTTTAATTCGGATCAAAAATTGAATAACAACTCATTTGGGAGCGTATTTATGAGAAGTTTTCAGCCTTATAAGCCTCATCACCTGAATTGTCTCTCCAACTTACTACTCGCATTTATAAGCGCACTGCTTACTTACCAAAACCAATGCTTTCTTGATTAATATCAAAGCAAAGTTTTTCATGGCAAAGCGAAAAATAGTTATCTTAAGTGATGGTTTTTATGTAAAAAGCTATTTTTATTAAAGAAAGTGGTTCCAAAGTTTTTCAATTTGATAAGAGTTTTTGAAATTCAAATAAGAACTCTTCACAAGAAACCATACATCTTCTCCAAAACTGACCAACTAATGGGAAACTTCTTCCTTTACTAGTGGCCTCTCATTCTTCCCCGTGATCTGGGCTAATACATTCGAGTCTCGGTTCGTGAATGGTTATTCCGAATCTATTCTATCTCTCAGAAGCAGGAATGTGACCTCCTGTATAAAGAGTTTTCCAAGTGAATGAGTGATGTGTAAAAGACAAAGTCGTACCCTGTCCTAGTTGGCGCAACTAAAACAAGAGACTCACCCTATCAGCTTAAATCTCAATAATTGTAATACCAGGCTTAACAAATGGCAAGTGGTATGAGATAAAACAATATAGTTAATGCAGGGGAACATGAATTTTCTTTTTCATTTTTTAGCAATATCATATAATGCATATTCATGCTTCTTATGGTTTACTAGCTAATATTTTAAAACAAAGCTATTGGATTGTAAAGGATAAAAACTTTTCTTATAAATCTCTTGTATTATGCAGCATCTGTAATTTTAAAATATTACTAAGGCCGTTGCTTGAGAACCACAAAGGGTTATATAGCTCTGTTTGTATGTCCAGAAACCATAGCTTATCATACTGAGGCAGTTAGTGATATAACGTGATATCCTTTGTTGCAGCTCATATGCGATTTGTATCTTAGTGAAGAGAGTCTGAATATTGATTCACGGATACTGGCACACATTTCGTAGGTACTAAAAGAAAGTTGAGTTTCATAATTTTTTATTTCACTTAATATTAATGAAATAATTGTAATTTATTTGAGTAAAACCGCAAGAGAATGGAAAATTATTTCCCTTGTTTCTCTGCACTTCGGTGGTTTATATAATCTGAGTTTAGTTTAATTATATTAACGGCACGTTTTGAAGCAACACTAGGGCTATTTTGTGACTTACTTACTAATTTTGAACCGTGATCAGATACCTATTACGACACCTGAGCTGGCAGCTCAATCTCCAAACTTGTGTAATCTGGTAATAAACATTTAAATTTTCATTTAAAAAGAATGATTGGAGAAACTAAGTTAGTATTTGAAGAGTTAAATACTTTCTTGACACAAATCGAGGTTGTTTTAAATTCTCGGCCTTTGTGTGACATTTATCATGCTGAGGAATCTAATTTAGATGCCTTGACTCCGTCTCAATTCTTGACTGGACATGACATTGCTAGTATCCCGAAAATAGTTACAAAGTTATTCGCACAATTTTGAAATGTTGGGAATTGTTGCACAAAATGAAGCAGGTTTTCGTTGGAGGTATTATAAAAACTATTTAAATTCTTTACAATAGAGTTATAAATAAAAGAAAAGCTATCCAACTGAAAGTTAACTAAAAGCGATTTTTTTGTATGTCAAAATAAATGTGAAATGCTGCTTCACAACCTACCTGAGGACGCCGTCGTTTTTTTCACTGACGAGGCTCTCATTGAAATCCCTGGTTTATGTCGATCGACCAAAGACAACAGCTCACCGTAAGAACAACATTCGGGAAGCCGTTGCCAACATACCGATTAATATGCTAAAATTAGTTGACACGATCTTTAAAAATCGATTTAATCAATGTATGCGCAATCCTGGCCGCCATTTAACCGATGTCGTTTTCAAAACTGAATGAAAAAGAATGGAATACTGTATTTTATAATAAAAAATAATTAAAACAATAACTGAAGAACTTTTAGTAAAAAAGTATTAAAACAATAAATGTTTTTAGTGGATTTTCAAATAAGTAAGTTTCTCTCGCGCACCCTGTATAAGAGACAATCCGCGCAATAGTTCTCAATTGCTAATAAAGAATAGTTTTTAATTGTAAGATGACAGAGAAAAGCAATGAAGTTACACAATTATAAAATTGTAGTTTAACCCTCAAGTTTAATTCCCATTTCCCATAAAAAAACTCTTTAAAAATTATTCTCATTTCTTTTTTATAAAAACGTGAGGACATTTATCCGAATACCCAATTGCGCATTCTGTTAAGGATAGGGAATATTAATGACAAATTGCCTGTGTTTCCTCTCTACCTTACCAACTACTTACTGAGTTGACAAATGATCAATGCAAAAAAATATTCAAAAAATATAGTTCATGATATTTCGGAACATTTTTTACAATGTTCCACTGCTTAGCTTCTTCCTCAGAAACAACAGAATCAACCAGTGATAAAATTTGGTTAAATATATCCTATTTTAAATTTTGCTGTTCTTTCCATCAATGAAATTGGATGTGAAAAAGTATGTATAGAAAAATAGAGTAACGCTTAGTATAAAGAGAGTTATGCTGAAGAGGCTACATAAAGATAAAAAAAAACCCATTTATTTCAAATTCCAAAAAACTCCAGACTCCATGCTATGGTTCTAATACCAGGCATGATTTCGATAATAACCGTTTTGGCAACATATGTATGAGAGGAAGGTTTTATCATTAATTAACTTGTTACTGAAGTGCTTTCCCATATTGCTACCTGAATTTACAAACGCACTGCCATATGACCAAAGTCAGTGCTTTCTAACAAGTAAATTTGAAATCTATACTATTCTCCTAAAGCAACTGATGGCTTTTATATCAAAAGTTAATTTTATTATAAAAAGTGGTAAAAAAAGATTTTCAAGTTGATAACAATTTTTGAAATTCAAATAAGACGTCTTCCCTAGAAACCGTACCTTGTCTTCACTAAAATTAACCAACCAATAGAAAACATGTATAGTTAGCCTAGTAAAATATTATTAAAATTAGTAAATACATATCTATAGTTACAGTTAAATTTTTTCATTGAATTTAAGAGAAATTATTCAACTGAGTAATTAGGCGGGAGTTCATTGGTTGATATGGCTTTGGAACCATGACATGTATGTTGCAAGCTCCAACCCGGCAGCCGAGAATCCCCTGTATGTGGAGGTGACTGACGTCTGTGTAAATCTGTCGTGATCATAGAGTCCTCCATGTCGAGAGTAATACCATTGGGGGCACTGGATCAGAGTCATCGTTCTCTGATTCCGATCAAATTATGTAGAGGAGTGAATGAAAATATGCGAATGACGCCCGTCCCGTAAAAAGAGTTGTGACGCTTGAATGGCAATGTCGTACTCTTGACCCTAGATGGCATTACTGGAAAAAATCAAGAGATCCTTCCTATTGTCTTAAATCGATATCTTCGTAACACCGAGTTTGTTTAATCGCAAATGCCATAAGAAAAAACAACATAGTTGAAAAATCAAAAAAAAAAAAAAAATTACATAGTAATACGTTTTGTTATGAATTGAAACTAAACACATTCTCAGAAAACTATTAAATCAATGATGAAATTTTGAAATATTTACAGAAATCATTCACTGATTTTTATTTTGTAATCGTATTTTTATCAGGTTTTTTCGATTTTTCAACATCTTAATATCTCAAGCGTTATTGTCAATTTCGGAATAGGACAGTGGTTTAGGACACACTAAAGATGGGAACTTCCCCCCCCCTAACCCATAACCATGAATGATTCGGCATTCCCGTACTTACCAGTTAACTGAATCTCAATGTAATTTAATTACCTTCCACTCCAAGTTTAATGGCTTATGATATGCTTAAAATGTGCATGTGTTTTTGAGGGATCACACATTTACCTGGATAAGGAAAGGAAATTAATGGTATGAGTGCTAATTAGAACTATGGTTCCATTGTACAATATTTCAAAAAATATAACAAAGTTAGAACATAAGGATTGGCTTATATTCTAAAATATTAAATATTTGTATAATTCATATAGTTTAATATTTTTAGATACATAGTAAGAGAAATTAATATACTTACAAGGGCAAAATTTTGAACTCATGCTGATAGCGGAAATCTGAACCCACTTAGCATTTAAAATCGGTGAACTGAGGAAGTTAGTTTTTAGCAATGGTTTTAAATTGATTATTTTTTCACTTTAATCGACTGCTGTCATATAAATTAAATCATATTCATTTTCGCTTCAACTTCAACTGTTTCGTGATTACCCCGAGTTATCTCGGGCTCATATATATTGCAGTTAATTATTATCCCGAGAAAATTTGTCAATGCGATCTGTTTTATCACTGTTTAATTCGGTTTGGAAAAAATGAAAGGAAATATTCGGGTTTCATTGGCCATGTGTCAAGATTTGTTGGTTTCGCGTTTCTTTTTGAGGAACTGCTCAAGTGATTTTCCAATTGTATAAAATGCGTCTGCGTGTGGTTCTGTAATATATGAAAAAGGATAGGTGTGTTGAAAAAAATAAAATAATAGTGATGGTGCAAACTAGTTAAGTCGATTTTTTTTAGATAATGATTATGAAGATAGTGATCTCTGCTACTAAAATAAAATCATATCAAACAAGACATTGTGCTCGATTCTAGAGGAAAACTAGTAAACTTAGAATAAAAAACTAATATTAAAACTAAATGTTTTTTCACCCAAAAAAATTAAAAAATAAACTTAAAACAAACATCTTTTAATTGCTTTTAAGAATAAAATTAAAAGAATAGGTTGATTTTTTGCAATGTTTTCCAAAAAATTTTAAAAGACAGGATTAATACACTACAAGAAATATCTTATATTTTTCATGCAACCTTTTCTAAACCTTCTTTTGATTTGTGCTTCAAAAATTTGATATAGTTACTCTATGTACTTGTGTATATTTCACAATGACATCCGATATTTTTTCACGATTATTTAAAGTCTCCAGTCGATGCTTGTAATTGATCAATTTTTTATCCATCAAATATAAGAAGAGAGTCTTTGTGAGGATAGAAACAAATCAATTCATTCTGTTATTACTTCTCTGTCTACAACTATAGACAGTAGTAATATCAAAAAAAGAAAGAAATGTCGTTGCTTCATTTTTAATAGCATCAATGAAAATATATAACAGGTGAAAAAATATAAATTTATCAATCAAGTTAACTGATTATTCTTTATTTGACCCCGATCATGAAGAGAGTTCTTTGTTGTGATGAACTGAAACAAGTCAATTCCTTCCGTTATAATCCGATTCTTCTGTTTACCACAATAGACAGAAGTAATAGCAATAGATGAAATCGACTTCGAACGGATTCTGAAAATGTATAATAGATGAGAGAAAAAATTCTTACCCATCAAATTAAGACTAGAAATGGAATTATTTTTATGAAGGAAAAATTTACCTTCCTGGTCAATTACCGTCTCCTGTCAATGCATGTAATAGGACAATTTTTTCCCTCCTTCGCTGACATGAGGACATTTTTTGATAGGACAGAAACAACTCAGTTGATTCGATTTATCGATTCACCTCTATCTACTGCGATACACTATATAAATATCAGTAGAAGAAACGAATGTCGATGTTTCATTCTTTCAACATTAATGAAAATAGGTGAGAAAAAATCTTCCAATCAAATTAAAATTAGAAAGGAAATTTATGAATAACAAATTATTTCACTTTTAAAAATTAACTGTATTTATGAAAAGAAACATCAAATTGTAAAAAGAATTTTTTTGTCCAGTATCATCAATAAAAATAGGCCGGAATGTCCTGTCTGTTAGGAAGTTGGCCTCGTGTCCGTTAGGATTCGAGTTCGAACCAGCCATCTGAATATTCCCTGTGGATAGTGGGGACTGAAGAAGATATAAATTTGCCGTGGTTACAAAGTCCTCCATATCGTGAGTAATAATACTGGGTGTACCGGCTCAGAGGTTTCGTTCTCAGATTCAAGTCTAAATTTCGATCTTTGGATGAATGAATAAAGGGTTGTGGAGCGCGAAAACCCGAAAAAAAATTTTGGCGCGTGAGTGGGAAAGTCATACGCTTAGCCTTAGATGGCGCTACTGAAAAAATCAAGAGGCGCTTCCAATCGGCTTTAATCGCTGTCATCGCAACAGTTGGATTGTCCAATGGGCAAGTAACATAAAAAAGAAGAACGCTATAAAAATTTGTAGGGGAAAAACCCACTAAAAGGGAAAAAGGCTAAATTATAATTATGTACTTCAAAAATTTTATAACTACAATTGTAAATGTTGATTCCATTATTTGTATTAAAGTTACGTTTGTATTGTGTTTAACAAAAAAAAATCTGCTTATAGAAATTTGCCGGTCATTAAAAAAATAATTTGTGGTAAGTTATTTTTCTTGCAAACGCTTCTTAAAAATCACTGTTTTCTTTCCACTCTGTAACTTAAACTGGTAGATTCTTACTATCTTTTTATTAGTTGTTAGAATATCAAAGTGTGTTTTCTTGCTTAAAATCAGTTTAGCATAATATGTAGCATATTCCGTTCCTACTCAAATATCTATAATTTTATGAATATATACAATGATAAATATCTATTCAAATTTGTCTTTCAACATTTTGGAAAATAGATCCCAACAATAACGTTTCCTACGCATATTTCAGCTTTTATTTCATTTATATTCTTGCAGCTCAACAGCAAATTTATGAGCGGCTAAATATAGATATGTGTTGGAGCCGCATCAGCCTTGAATTTGAGGTTTGCAAATTCCAGACCAGATTTCTTCGATTTAAAGCCGTGAAAACGAGTACGGAGCTCGTGAAGTCTCTAAAGATTGGTCACTTTAACAATAATAGCAAAAATACTAGAAAGATATAATAATAATAAGACAATTCCCAGAGCGATTCGAGCGGTGTCTCAATTCTAATTAGCACACGCCCATATTAAACGCGGTGCTTACATGCAAAAAAAAGAGTAGATTATAATACAATAACACAATGTTTCGGTTTCATATTTCTATATTACATATATTTCTATTATAAATAGTGGTATTTTAAAATTCGGAATTCAATAATAATAATGCTGTCGATAACAGTTAAATATAATTTCTGTATGAAACGAAATCTTAACGAAAAGAGTCTGATTTTTATTTGATCGGCATAACGATGTGGAAGACTTTTTTTAAACGGCAGAGATTAGATTATAAAAATTCATTTGTGCAACTTTTATTACTACTCAATGCCGTGCCGCATCTTGCGGAATTTTAATAAATTATTACAGTTTACTAAAGTAAATGAATTACTTTAATCCTCTGCTATAAATATATAATTCATACCGTTTTTTTATAACCCAATTAATATTCATAAGAACTAATAACATTTCTAAATATTTCAATTTCCCACAATTCAACATTCTTTTCCGATTTTAAATTATGATAGTGGTACAAGAATGATGTACCGCGAGAACACGCATGCTCTTCAAATGATTCAGCATTACCACACTATTCAAGAATTCAGATTCAGTAGAATTTAATTACCTGATGCTCCAAGTATAATGACCTAGAATATACGAATTTTCGTAATCATTAGAGGTGAATATATGAATGTAGAAGAATATATTTGTTGAGTCTCAAATCATGGAATAGGAAAGGTATTACGCAGGTTAGATTTGTGAATAAAATTGGAGAGTAATTTAGTAGTAAGTAATATGTAATAGTAATCCAATTGGATCTATTTTAAACGCATTGTCTTGTTATCTAATAAAGTTTTTTAAAAATACGGAAAATGGGACGATAGAAAGAATGAAATATTAAGTTTTATTTTAATGCAGATTTTGAATTATAAGCAGTTGATAAGATATTTTGAAAAGCACACATCTCATACTTTTCGGAATTTCTGCTAGTGACAAGAAAATGGAAAACATCGAAAATTCTAAATGAACACAGGTCTTAAAATCGCGATTTCGAATAATCACATTTGTTTCAAAATCTCGTTTTACTTCCCCATCGGTATTTAAAACATACAAAAAAATCGTGTGGCTCAGTATTACACCCCAATGTTTATTCCTTTTCTTTTCATCTGTAGTGGTATGTTCAGAGTCTTCATAAGAACTTCCACACCGATATGTACAATTTTGGTATAGGGGTTATATTAGTCTACAATGACCCCCAAAGGTGCGAAATTGAAACTTAAGAATGCACATTAGTGATCCTGGTGCTGAACTGACAAAGGCAATCTTCGTGGGGTCCTCTACCATTAACTAACGTCGCTATAACACTTCGCGCGATAAAAAGGATCATTGCTCAACATAAAGCTTGGCGTGATTAAAACGTTCGTAGCCAGCCAAAAAACACTTCATGCGATAACATCGTTCGTCTTACGAACGACTCATTGAAGTAATTTGGTGGTAAGCCCAAAAGCCAAATTCCAAACCGTTGTGTACACTTTTCGTCTATACGTTATGAACCTCAACGTTGTGAATTCGTCTCAATAGAAAGCGCAACCTTCCACACATAGATGGTTTTAAGGGAAATGACCACGATTTGTTATTCAGAAATTGATTCTGTTCCAACTTTCTTTTGCCATCATGTTTGCCTAGAAATGATAGCAAATATTGTCTCAAAGCTGAAACTTTCAAGACAATATATATTACATATTTTATTCATTCGGAAACGCGTGGAGTTTTTACCATTTCATGAAGATACCTTTATAGGGAGATAAATCATTGTCACATTGAATCTTATGACATTCAGACAATTTCATTACGACTTGAGGAATATTTCTATATATTCTCCTTAATGAATTACATAATCTTTTAGCATTTAATATTAGATGTTTATAAAAAGAATATCTCAAAGGTGTGTAGCGGAAGCTTTAAAAGTCAGATAATATCATCAAAGCTGAGTGGTCACTTTCGTATTGTGGTTATGCTATCTAGGTAAAAACCCTAAGGTTATAATTTCCTACCTACAGCAAATAATGACATTGGTAACCTAAGACGAGAAAAATCAAAACAGAGCCTTCGAGCAGCTGTTGTGGTCAAAAGCTCAATAATATAAATAAAAGGGATAAAAAATGGCAATAAATAATCACTAAATAAAATAATTCAATCTGTAAAACAATCAGCCAAAAAAATGAAACTGAAATGATTAGCCAACAATTAAAAAAATGGGTTAGAAGCATTAAAAACTGAACAGCCAATGAGATCACCACTAAAAAAGCAACAAAATATTGTTCGTCTCGCCTCTCACTAGAGGGGGGAGTATTATAGTGGACACTTTATAAGCCAGAAAACATCCTTAACACTGAGTGATCACTTTTAATTTTGTGGTCGTGTTATCTGGCTACGAACCCTGAGATTGCGAGTACGGGATGGCTATCACCAAAAAGCAACAGATGCTACTTACGATCATCATTTTAGATCAGGTATACTGACCCGCTTAGGGCGGGGTTGTTCTTCCTTTGTTCTATCTATAAGAAGTATGAATGTGTCCGTCAGTAAAAAGGGATTGTGCAAGCGAACGAGTGATCCTTGAGTGGCAAAGTCGTACTCTTGTTCCTAGTTGGCTCTCCTGAAACAAGAGACGCACCTGGCGTAAATTCGCAATCATCGTAACATCGGGCTTCACTAATGGCAAGTAGCATAAGATAAAACAATATAGTTAAGCCAGGTAAACATAAATTTGCTTTTTCACTTTTTAAACAATATAATTTAATGTACATGCATAAAAGTTCAGGTTTACGGGCTAATATTTAAAAAAATATATTAATTATTTTATCCATAAATGTATGGTTTTTCACAATTATCAATTATCATCAAATACTCAACGAATGGGAATTCTGCCAAAACAAAAAGTGATGCTTGAAAGACCATTTCTTAACAATGGCTTTAATTATGCTGCATTTATAATTTTAAAATGTTACATAGTTCGTTGCTTGAGAACCACAAAGGGTTATATAGCTCTGTTCGCTATGGCCAGAAACCACAGCTTATCATGTGGAGGGAGTTAGAGAGTTAAGCTGATATCCTTTGTTGTAGTCTATAGGCGATTTGTATCTAGCCGAGCAGCGCCTAAATAGTGGTTCGTGCATAATAGCACACAATTGATGAGTGCTAAAAGACAGCTGAGTGACATAATTTTTTTATTTCACTTAATAGTAGTGAAATTATTCTAAATTATTTGACTCAAACCTCAAGATAATGGAAAATGAATCATCTTGCTTTTCTGCATATCGGTGGTTTCTGTTATCTTGGTTTGGTTTAATTAGTTATATTAACATCCCATTTTGAAGCAACACAACGGCAATTTGAGGGCCAACTTACTAAATTTGAAGAGCTATTAGATAACGTGGACGACACCTGACTTTACAACACCTCTCTAAACATGTGTAATCTGGGAATAAATATATCAAATTTCACCTAAAAAGTAAGATTGGAGAAACCAAGTTAACATTTTAAGAGATAATTACTCTCTTCGCTCAAATCAAGGCTGCTTTAAATTCTCGGCCTTCTTGTAAAATTATTTATGCTGATGTATCTAATTTAGATGTCTTTATTCCACCGTTATTCTTGATTGGAAATGCCGTTACTACTATTACGAAAAATAATTATAATGTTAAGCGCACTATTTTGAATTGTTGGGGATTGTTGCATTAATGAAGCAGGTTTTCGGTGGAACTATTATCAAAACTATTTAAATTCTTTACAACAGAGATATAAATGTAAGGGAAGATATCCATATTTGTCTATAAGTGATCTTGTATTAGCTAAGGAGGACTCCATGCCTCCTAGGGTTTAGCCATTGGGGAAGATTTCTAAAATTCATCCTGGCAAATGTTTATATTAGAGAGGCTACAGTGAGGACTGCTTATGGTTATTTTAGAAGAACTATTCTAAAAATATCACCTTTGCCATTGTGTCAAGAATAAATCATTCTTGACAGGGTGCGAGTATGTTGTATGTATTTGTTATTTTAAATATAATTGTCTTTATTTTAGTAGCCCTGTTCTCGCGAATTTTTCTTGTTTTTAATTATCATTTAAATATATGACATTACATCTAGCAACCAATTTAATATTTAATTTATATTATGTTCTGGGCAAAGGATGTTATGTTGCTAGTTATGGGCTTGAGCCGTACACTGCATTTGGGTCTTCTGTACAAATTTTATGCACAATGGAAATAAAACGGTTTTGTACTTATAGAAGCTTTTTGATGTATAACGATCGGACAGTTAATCTGCGATATGTATAGTTTCTTTCTTAATTCTACATATAAGGCTTTAAAAAAATTCGAATGAATTGACGATTTTTGTAGGATTCCGATACCGAATAATCAATTTAAAATAATTATGTTGTAACATCATCATAAGTTTTTTTGACTGAAAATTTAAAAACTGAAATTCAATCAATTGAATTTTTGTAAAAACAATATTAAAGATCCCAGCACAGAGCTGAAAATTACAATTGTCCTTAATTTTTTTTTGTCAAAACTACTTATAAAAAATTGATAACTCAATTTTTAACATATAAATAATACTTTATCTGTAGGCATTGCATTTGCAGAATGATTAATCATATTTGCCATGTTTTGACAAAATTATCAACCCGTGCTCTGTATTTTGTAACCGCCCGATTCAAGGAGCCACGGCAGCCTTGAATCGGAGGGTGGCAAGTTCCTGAACAGATTTCACTGATTTTACAGACGTCAAAGCAAGTACCGTGTCATCTAGCCCTGCAGTATCCAAGTTTCAGACACATTCACGGCTAGATCAAATAGACGGGGTTACGATGTTTATTACTTAATTCCATGGAATAATTCGTTGTTGCTATTTCATTTCATCATGGCACCACTTTCAGATTGAAAGAGATACTTTCAAATATGAATTTGTTAACAAATTGTATTATACAAGTTAGCGTTTTGATATTTGTATATAACATTAATCACTTTTATATAGAGTGGTATTCTGAAATTCTGAATTTGATAAGAATAATGCTAACGATAACAGTCAAATATAATTTCTGTTTAAATTTTCATATGAAACGAATTCTAAACAATGGGAATCTGATTTTTATTTGATTAGCATAACGATGTGGAAGAATTTATTATAATAGCAGATATAAGTTTTAAACAAATAAGTTTTGCATTTTTTATTACTACTCAAAGTCGATTGGCATCTTCTCGGACTTTATTAAATTATTAAGGTTCAGTAGTGTAGATGAATTATTTTAGGCTTTGACTATAATTATAAATTCATACATTTTATTTTTATTATTTAATGTACACTCATAACAACTAATAACTATTGTCACCAATTCAATTTCCCATAATTCAACATCCTTTTCTATTTATAATCACGATAGTGGTATGGGGATGATGGAGTACGAGAACACGCATGCTCATCAAATGACTTAGCCTTCTCACTCTATTCAGGCAATTCACATTTAGTAGAATTTAATTACCTGCCGGTCCTGGTCTAATGATCTAGAATATACGAACATTCGAAATCTCTGGAGGTGAGTATGTAAGTCAAGGAGAATACATTCGTTGAGTGTCGAGCCTTGGAAAAATTAAATTTGTTGCGCTGGTTAGAGTTGTGAGTTAAAATGTAATATAATAATCTGTCTTGATCTATTTTAAACACATTTGCTTGTTATCTATTAAATTTTGTTTAAAAAAAGGGATAACGGTACGATTGAAACAATGAAATATTAATTTTAATGCAGATTTTGAATTAATAGCATTTTATCAACTATTTTGATAAGCATAGATGTCATACTTTTCGGAATTTGTGCTAGCGGCAAAAAAATATTTAACACACTGAAAAAAAATTGAAAACTCTAAAGGAACAGATATTGTTTTAAAATTACGATTTTGAATAACCACATTTGTTTCTCTATCTGAATTTAATATTCTATCGTTATTTGAAACACACACAAAAAAAATCTCATATCACCGTATTACTCTTCTTTTTATCTGTGGTGGTAAGTTCATAAGCCACATAAGAACTTCCACACCGTTGCGTATACTTTTGGTGTAGGGTTAATGTCACTCAACTATGAACCCCTAAACTGTGAGTTCGAACCTCAAGAATGCACATTGGTGACCATGGTGCTGATCTAACAAACGCAACCTTTGTGGCACCCTCTATAATTAGCAAACGTCATCATAAAGCTTGGAACGAAAAAACGATCTTTGTCCGCCATTACGCTCTGCTCGATTAAAAGGTTCTCCCACCTCTAAAAAAACAGTTGCAGGGATAGCATCATTCCACTTACTAAAGAGGGAGTAATTTGGCGGTAAGTATATAGGAAATTCTATACCCGTGTGCACAGTTTTGGTCAAGGGGTTATGAGCCTCATCGTTGCCAGTCCGTCTCGGAAGAAATAGCAACCTTCCACATGTCGTTGGTTTTGGGAAAATGACCACAGTTTTTTAATCAGATATTGATACTTTTCCTTTAACAACATATTTGCCTAGAAATGACAGCTAATATTTTGTGAAAGCTGTAATTTTTATGATAATATATTACATATTTTTTCATTCGCAAACGTGAGGTATTCCTACCATTTCAAGAAATTTCTTGTATAGGGAGATAACGTGTCACCTTGAATCTCATGACATTAGGAAAAATTCATTTAGACTTGAGGAAAATTTCTACAGATCTCCATTTATAGTAGTTTTCTTTAAAAAAAATTCTTTCCAAATAATGTGCTGCCCTCACTAAATATGAATTTCATAATCTTTCACCATCTAAGATTAGAAGTTATGTATGCAGAATATCTCAAAGATGTGTAAGGGAAGCCTTAAAAACCAGATAGCATCATCAAGACTGAGTGGTTCTATTAGTCATGTGATTATGCTATCTGGCTACCTCCCTAAGGTTGTTAGTTCGATCTTAGCTATCACCAATTAAAACATTTGTGATCCAGGAAAATGAAAATAAAACCGGAACCTCCACCAAGTGCTGTGGTGCCCTCTATCAGAATAAAAAATATATATGAATATTGTAGTGTACACTTTCTCAGCCAAATTACATACTCAAGAAAGAGTGATCACTTTTAGACTTGTGTTGTTGTTATTTGGGTACGAACCCTAAGATCGTGAGTTCTTGGTTAGTTATCTCCAATTAGCAACAAATGCTATTTAAGGTCTTTAATGGATATCAAGTATATTGACCCGGTTGGGACATGGTTATTCTTCTTCTGATCAATGTCTGCGCAAATGTGCCACTCTGCAAAAAAAGAGAATGAGTGATGGGTAAGCGGCAAATTCTTTCTCTTAGACCTTGTTGTCTCTGCTAAAATAACAGACGCACCCTATTCGCTTAAATCTATGTCACCTTAATATCGGGCTTAATCAATGGTAAGTTTCATAACATACAACGACATAATTAGTCTAGGTGAACATAAATTAGCTTTTTCACTTTTCAAACACTATCATATATTAAGCATGCATGCCTGTTCTGGCTTATAGTCTAATATTTTAAAATAAAACTGTTGGTTTGTAAAACATAAGAAAACTTATTCATTAATTTATCCATAAATCTATTGTCTGTCAAAAATATAAATTATTATCAAATAGTCAACGAATGGGAAGTCTGCCTAAACAGAGTTATGTTTGAAAGACTATTTCTTATCAATGGCTTTGATTTTGCTGGATCTGTAATTTTAATATGCTACAAGTCGTTGCTTGAGGATTACGAAGGATTATATAGCTCCGTTTGTAGGTCAGAAAACCACAGCTTATCATGTTGAGGGAGTTATTGACTTAATGCAGTGATTCTCAACCTGTGGGGCGCAAGCACTTTTATGGGGGGGCGCGAACATATCCAAGAGAAAATGTTATTAAATAAATGGATTGACTAAAAGGAAAGAACACACACACACATACAAAACAAAATACATTTCCATATTTTTAATAATTAACTTATTAAATTAAAACAACTTTCTAAATAAAAAAAAATTATTATTATTAGTGCCTTCCTTGGGCCTGGCTTGTAGAGCAAAGTTTTTTCAAGGAGGGTTTAATATTATAAATAGACAAACTCAGTTCTTTTTCTATATGTAGCTGAGATTTATATTTTGTCTTCAAAGAAGCCACTGCAGGAAATCCAGTTTCACAAAGGTAAGCTGTTGAAAATGGCAGTAGAATGTGAAATGCCTTTGTTTTTAGTGCAGAAAACTCATCATCCTGCACAAAATTCAAAGAGTGATTTATTACGAAATTGTCTTTTGGTTTCGCCGCTTGCCATGAAGTCTATGAAGGTTTCTTCTTCTTCAATTGAGGGTATTTTGAAATGAATCCTTCACCCACTTGTAACTTGATATCAGTTTGTCTTCAGCAAGAAAGTACTTTTTAAAATTCCTTGCTAGCATTGCTAAATGATTTTCAATGGTTACAAAAACAACTTTTACATGTTGTTCTTCAGCCTTGTAAGTTTTAATACAATCATTCAAATTTGCAAACTTTGTCAAGTTTTCTTGCTTAAAATTTCTGCTCCATAATTCCAATTTCCTACAAAAAGCATTAACTGTATCACTCGTAACCAATATATGTGTCTTTGCTCCTTGCAGTTGAAGGTTCAAGTTATTTAATTTCTCGAATATGTCGACCATGTAGCTCAATTTCATTACAAACTATCGCTAAAATTCTCAGCTTCCAGTCTGCTTTCCTCTTCTAGGAAAACGGCGATTTCTTCTGTTAATTCATAAACACGTTGCAAAAATTTCCCTCGTGATAACCATCTTACGTCGCAATAAAATAGTAACGCTGAATGTACTACACCCATGTCTTTACAAAGTGCGAAAAAGATTCTTGATTTCAGGGATTTCATTTTTATATAATTTACTACGATTACAACCGTAGTTAACACAATATTCAAACCAGGACGCATTTCTTAGGAAGCTAAAGCTTCTTTGTGGATCATGCAATGTGTCCAGGCTCACTGTGTTCACTTGTTCACTAGTGCCTGAATACTTTGGAATCTTTCGGACATTGAACGAGCATCATCGGTGCATATTCCGACGCAATTTTTCTATTCTATGTTTGCCTCATTCATAAAATCATTTAAGATAGCAAATAATGCGAGTGCTGTTGTTTTAAGTTCTATTGGTTTGCAGAAAATTAATTCTACTACTGACAAATCATCATAAAATCTAACATAGGCAATGAAATGAGGATCTTTATTACTATCTGTTGCCTCATCGAGTTGTATTGAAAACAATTTGTCACGTAACTTCGACAAAAGCTGACACTTTACATTTTCAGCTATATCAGTAATTCGACGGGAACAGTAACATTTGAAAGAGGTATAGACTGCAATTTTTTGCAAAATTATCTCCAAGCATAATATTTACAATCTCAATTGCGGATGGCAAAATAAGCTCTTCACCATTGGTGTGAGGCGTTTTACATCTGGCTATTTTATATGAAACTTTGTAAGACACAATTAAAGCTTTTTCATTCACAGACAAAGTTTTTTTAAACAATGATTTTTGCTTTTCATATGATTTTAATTTTAATTCGAAGAATTCTCTTGGTTTGTTTACTTACTCACTATGAAGCGTTTCCAAATGTCGTTTAAGTTTATTAGGTTTCATGCTGTCTGCCGCCAACAGTTTTGAGCAATTGATACATAGGGGCCTTTCTTCTTCGTTTACTTCAGTACAAAGGAATAAAAAATTTAAGTATTCCTGAGAATATTTTTTTGATTTTATTTTCGGAATCACGCTCGTCTGTGTACTTATATAAATACACATTCAGAATAGATTCAATAGTGATAGAAGGATCGACTCGAATGAGATTCTCTGGAATTAAAATTGGCTTCATAGAACTTTCTAATTATTTTGAGAAAATGTTTGTTTACATTTGCGCACGCCCTTAATTGAAGCTGACTAGACAAATTCCAGACAAATCGAAACCATGAGAATGTCCGACATATTGGGACGCAAGAGCAATAAAGGCATAGGATTTAATGCTGAGGATCGTTGTTGCAAAATGTCAATAAATTTCCGTATTCTCGGTAATTTGTAAAGTTTAAAATTAAGGTTTTAGTGTAGGTTTAGCGCCAAAATAGTCAAAATACATTATTATTGTATACATTTTATTGTATGCGGTGGGGAGGGGGGGCGCGATGAAAATTATGGTTCAAAAGTAGGCCGTGAATACTAAAAGATTGAGAAACACTGACTTAATGTGATATCCTATGTTGCATATCTTAGGCGATTTGTAACTAGGCGAGGTGCGCCTAAATATTGATACGCGAATAATGGCACACATTTTGTGTATCCTAGAAGGGGGCTGAGTTACAGAATTTTTTTTTATTTCGCCTAATAGTAGAGAAATTACTGTCAATTATTTGACTCAAGCAGCAATAGAACGGAAAATGATTCCCTTCCCTTGCTTCTCTGCACTTTGGTGGTTCGAGCAATTTGGGATTAAATATATAGAATTTCACCTGAGAAGAACGATTCCAGAAACCACGTTCACATTTGAAGAGTTAAATACACTCTTGACTCAAATCTAGACTGTTTTAAATTCACTGCCTGTCTGTAAAATTAATCATGCTGATGTAATTTAGAAGCCTTGAGTCCATCTCAATTCATGACTGGAGATGCCATTACTAGTTTTCCAGAAAATAGTTATAATGATAAGGCAACTTTTTTGAAAGCTCTAGCAAGGTTTTTGGAAGAGGTATTTTAAAAACTATTTAAATTCTTTACAGCTGAGATATAAAGGAAAGATATAGATCCTAATTTGTCTCTAGGTGATATTGTATTAGTTAAGAAGGACTACATGCCTCCTGGTGTTATTGGGTCCCATTTCTGAGATTCATCCTAGTAAGGATGGTAACGTTAGAGTGGCAACAATGAGAACTGCTAATTTTTGTTTTAGAATTGTTATTCTGAAATTGTCCCCTTTGCCATTGTGTCAAGAATAATACATTCTTGAAAGGGTGCGAGTGTGTTGGATGTATTTGTAATTTTAATTCTAATTTTCTTTATTTTAGTTATTGTGTTCTCGCTGTTTTTTCTTGTTTTCTCTGATTTTTTTTAAATTATTGTTTTAGTAGTTCATTTCTAACGACAATTTCGTGTTTTCTCTGAGTTTTTTATTATCATTTAATTTGACCTGTAACTATCTGACTGTTAACACTTTTTATTTATAGTTACTTCTTTGGCTCTACATATGGCCTTTTTCTTCTTTTTTCGGATAAAGTGCCAATTTTTTTAGGGCTTTTGTACCGAATAATCTGATACAAAATAATTATGTTGCAATTATTTTGAAGATCTATACATTAAATCTTCGAAAAAAATAATCCCTTAATGTAATTTACACAACCAACATTTTTTTTTAATTTCTTTACTACACAGCTGAACTAAATATCAAAGAGCGTATTTAACCGATTTTTTTTTAGTTAAATCAATCAATACAATTTTTTTTTAAAAATTTGGTACTATCAGCATTTAAGTACAACACTGAACATTATAATTATCCTTAATTTTTTAAAGGTATTTGTTTTAATCAGAACTACTTATAAAAAAAAATTCAGGGCTCAATTTTTAGCATATAAATAAAGCTTTATCTATTGCATCTGTAGAACAGTTAATCATATTTGCTCTATTATGACAAAATTAATTCGTAAATCCTGCTAGATGGAAGAGACAAACCGTGATACAGTTCTCAATTGTTAATAAAGATTTGTTTTTAATTGTAAGATAACATAAAAAAAAGCAATGAAGTTAAACACTTATAAAATTATAGTTGTAGCACTCTCTTTTTCCCCTGCACTATGGTTCACTCATTACACGCCGCCCTCTGGCGAGTGCTTAGAGAGACAGTCAGTTAAGCCTCTGTTATCGTTATGTGTTGACGTGTCTTTTGTCCACTCTCCGTTTGAGTTTGAGTGTAACGTAACCTTATATGTTTTAATAATAAATTAATGTTACACAAGAAGGCTTATCTTAATTAGGACCCACCAACCACCGATCACATAGTTAACCCTCAAGAGTTAACATTTTCATAACATTTCATTTAACATAAGAGATCCACATTTTCCATTTAAAAAAACTGATTAAAAATTATTCCCCTTTCTATATTTTTAATGGGGATTTTTGTCTTTACCCAGCTGCGCATTCTGTTAAGGTATGGAATATTAATGACAATTTTCCCATATTTTCTCTACTTTACCAACCACTTACTGAATTGACAAGCTATACAAAAAGAAATTCTCAAAATACAATTCATGATAATTTGGGAATATTTATAGTTTTGTTATAATATTCCACTTCTTAGATTCTTATTGAGAAACAGCAGAAACGAGGAGTGAAAAAATTTGCTTAAATATACCCAATTTTTAATTTCGCAGTTCTTTCTATTAAAGCAAATGGATGTAATTAGTTATGTATAGAAAAATAGAATAAAGTTTAGTATATAGATGTTACGCTCAACCAGAGCAACCACCAGCTAGCCTCACGCTCAACCACTTCAACTTCTTCCTGTAACTCCTAACTGCAACTGCGAACTTTGGGTGCCAGGAGAAGCAGAGAGAGAGAGAGCAGTTACGAACAATGTGCTGAAAAAATCCAGAAGGGCTTATGCCCAACGTTGCTTTGCCTTCAATGTCTACCCCCTTTAATTGTTTGTCATTGTCCCTACTTGTTGTGAACGTCCCCTGTTTTTATTAAAATATTTGTTCATAAGAATTGTGTAGGAACCATTATTGTTAGCCACTATTGTGTAGGAACAGCTCACCATCAACATAGAGTCTAACGCTTAAAAGGCTTCTGAAATAGTAAAAAATAACCATCCATTTTAAATTCAAAAAAACATTTTAACGGCAACGGCAACCTTGCGATATTTCGGAGCTTCGCCATATGGCAAAGTGGTCACGAGCTCCTCCACATCATAATTTGGAATAATATTTTTTGTGATATTTGGGGAAAAGTTAAATTTAAATTGATTTAGTTAGGACGAGCGCACAAACGCTTTAACGTCAGGAAAAGATATCATGTTGACTATAATTAAAGAATTAAATTTAAAAAAATTATTTCTGGGGCAATGAGAATATTAATGGATTTACGTTGCACGTGCCTTCAACTATGGGGACTGAAATAATTTTTGGTTTTCAAAATTTACAAAAAATATTTCACATGTAGTTCAACGTAGCTAACTGGGTCCAAACAGTGAAAAGTTTTGACAAATTAGAAGCAACTAGATTGGTAACAGAGTTATTGAGTTTTCAACTTTTTGAGAGCTGGAAAAATAATGTACTGATTATCAGTCACAGCTCTAAGTCCTTTCCTAGATCTGGGTACAGTTTGATCGTAAACTGACATTTGAAGAAACTCATTACGAATCTGGATTAATTTTTCGAAGAATTTAATTGATGTTCTTTTGATAAATTCCGAAACAGGCTCAATTTGACGGCCGTTGTGAATAATTTTTGACGTGACATACCAGGGAGTGTTAATCACTCCTCAGTTGTCGGTTTTGTAACTTCTTCATGCTGTTGGCTGACGTGCCCCCCCCCCCCAGCTTTGGGAGTCGTACATCAACATTGGTCTTAAAACGGCATTGTAGAGCAGAAGCTTGAGCTTAATAGACAGCTTACTCCGAGGACAAATTAAGCTATAGAGTTTAACACTGATGAGATTAGTTTCAGTGAGGGTGGCTTTAATATGGCTATTAAAGCTTAATTTAGAGTCTAAAATCAATCCTAAGTATTTGTATGCATTTACAAAGAGTACGGGTTGGATGAACATTTGGATTGGAGTTAATCCAGGCATTTCTTTCTTTTTTTTTTTTTTTGTATACAGGAGGCACGCACATTTGTTTGGGTTGATTTTTATCTTCCGAGCAATGAGCTAGCATGTAAAACACACATGTACTGTTTTTGTTTAAAATGATTGTCTATAGATCCTTATTCTGTGAAAGAATGTCGGTACCATCTGCAAATATTGCTAAATAGCAATTACTGGCTGTAGGTAGATCATTAACATAAATGTTGAAAAGAGTTGGAGAGAGGAGACTACCATGTGAACAACCTCTCAATATTGGTCTGGGGGAAGATATACATTGTTGACTCGCACTCTAAAGTTACGACGGGATAAGTACGAGAGTAAAATTTTGACTAATTACGCCGAAAACCCAAGTCGCATGCACTTGAATAAGAGCCCTTCGTGCCAAATTTTATCAAAGACTTTGGTTACGTCCAGAAAAATTGCATCTGTGGCTTGGAACTTCACAAGGCCATCATGAATCGATTCTGTAACACGATTAAGCTGGCGAATCGTCAAAAGGTTTTTCCTGAAACCCAATTGTTCAGAAATCCAAAAGTTATTGTCGCTGAGGAATTGATTCAAGCGTCTGATATTCACGGATCCGTACACTTTGCTCTAACTACAAAGTAGGGTACCTGAATTGTTTAATAGAATATTTTAGCTTTCAAATCCGTTCAAAATTCGAATAATAACTCATATTGTGCAGTATGCAAGAGAAGCCATTCTGCATCTTATATTTACTAACACACTGCTATTCGGCCAATAGCAATGCTTATTAGATAGAAGTCATTTTTTAAGGAACTTAAAGGCAACTAGCTAGTTTTTAATTCTGGTTTTTATATATTAAGCTATTTTTATTATAAAAAGTCGTATCAAATTTTTCAATTCGATAAGAATTTTTAAAATTCAAATAAGAACTCTTCTCTAGAAACCGTACAATGTCTTCTCCGAAACTAAAAAACAATTGTAAACCATGTGTAGTTAGCCTAGTTAAATATAGTTACAATTAGTGGATATAAATCTTTAGTTATAGCTAAATTTTTTATTGAATTTTAATGAAATTATTCAATTGAGTAATTAAGGCCTAGATAGCTTGGTTGATAGGGCTTTGGACTCGGGTCAAGTAAGTTGCGAATTTTAACCAGCCAGCAGAAGATTTCTCGTATATAGAGGTGACTGACGCACGTGTAAATCTGTCTTGTTTGCAATGTCCTCCAAGTAGAGAGTAATACTGCTGGAGATACTGTATCAGATATGACCGTTCTCTGATTCCTGTATAAATTACTTAGATGAGGGAATGAAAATATATGTATAAATTCCATCCCATAAAAAGTGAATGTGACGTGTGATGGGAAAATTCGTTCTCTTGACCCTAGATGGCAGGGAGAAAAATCAAG
>JAPMOQ010003521.1:0-26191 GCA_026543055.1 Argiope trifasciata
AAACAAAGTATAATTATATAATTATTTTATATAAATTGAAATATTTTCATGCAACTTCTAATGCGAAGGATGAAACTGTTTTTTTTTTTTGTTGTTGTTGAAGAATGTCTTTATAGTTGGGATCAAAATTTGTTACAGCTATCATAAGCAATGACTGCAAATGATCATCAGATAAATTTGCTCTATATTTTGATTTTCATTCACTTCATTGATACATCATTCGAGAAAAAGTTTGTTCGCACACGTAAGTAATCCCAAACATTGAAATGAATTTACGAGCAAATTTCTTATAGCAATTTTATTTATACTTAAGTGCTTCTTTAAGCGAACTACACAAAATTGCTGATGCTTTATTTACAACAAAACAATAAGACTCTGCTTATCGTCAAAATTCACATGCGTATAAAATTTCTTTTATGTTTGAGTTACCTAAATATATTTTTTTATTTAGTCTTATAACTTAACAGCGCGATAGACATTTGTGTTTAGTCAAGTACAACAACTCCGTTTTGTTGGCCACGTAGTTTTTCGATATACCTTTATGAAAATGAAAAGGTTTGGGCGAAAACATCATTATGTTTTAAATGATAAATGATGCGGGCCGGATAAAATCACTTGGCGGGCCGTAGTTTGGACACCTCTGGCTTAAGTTATTCACCTAGCTGTACAAAACAAGTCTTTAAATTTGCGTCAGGATATGTTTCTAGTTAAGGGAGTAAACAGAGAATAGAAGATTTAACTACAGCTTTTTGTGTGTCATAAAAAGCTTTCAATCCGGGAGAGAACTTTTAAATTAAAAATGTGTTGCATCATAATGCCTTTTAAATTGAGCTACAATGATAACCTAATAAGATCAAGAGAAAATCCGGCGTCCTAGCATAAGGGTAGCGTGTCTTCCCCGTAAATCAGGGCATCCGGATTCGAGTCCCGGTTCTTGCATGGTTGTTCTGAGATCTATCTGTGAGATGCATGAGTATGCCCCCCCTGGAAAAAGGAGTTGTGCAAGTGAATGTGTGTGTCACCTTCATTTGAGCTAGAAGTCAGACTTCTGTCTATTGGGTGCTCAAGGGACTTTACCCTCAGAAGCTACTGCACCCCCTTTCCGTAGAAACACGGACACGACATCATCATCAAGAGAAAAAAAAATTGAAAACACAAATTTGGAAAGGCATCTATTTTTTTAAATTTTATTTAGAGCGAATTTTTTGGTATTTTATTAGGAACGCCTTATAAAGAAAAGAAGAATTGGTGAAATTTTTAGGTCACTATCGATTATTTTTTAAAAATTCGAATTTTTGGTCGTTGCCGAAAAATACCTGCAAGTACTTTTCTATAAATCGAAATTCGGGAATAAAAAAAAGTGTTATTCAAGGATTTACAAAGTATTACTCAAGTAGTACAATGGTCGATTAAAAAAAAGTGGAAATAATTAAATTTTAAATTAACACTTTTTTCTCAATTTCTACGTTTTAATTTATAAAAGTATTTTAAAAAGGGAGGAATTTTATGCAAAAGTTTTTAATGGACTCAATTTATATAAAAATATAATTACTTCAATTAGAACATTTTAAAAAATACATTTCTAATTGTTAAAGGTTTACAAATTAGCCGTTGCTCTCCTGAATTGAAAGAATATGTATTAAACCATGTTGGCCTAAAGCAAGCTCATTTTTCGAATTAATAATAAAGATATCTAAAAAATCATAGAAATTTTTTCTTTGTATTTACTTTTTAGAAAAACATTATATTTCATATTTATTTCATTTCATAACATACAGATACATGCTGAATATTAAACTTTTATATATTTAACATGCTTAATTTCCAATAATAGTTGATTTATTTTTTTAATTTCATCTTTTGTCAATTTGATGGCAACATACCGATAAAAGCTGGTATTTCCCTTTAACTCGTAACGTTTTCGATGTGGCAACCAGGGGATTATAGCCTTTGTCGCTCCATATCCCATAATATTTACATTCAACAACAACAACAACGTTTTCGTAAAGGTTAATGTTTTTTGTACTAAATAAATTGTTAAAAAATATGATTAAATTATCTTAAAAAATCATTTAAAATAGTAAAAATTTGTTGGTTAATACATTAGAATCATTTAAAAGATAGATTTTTGACTTCAATATGATATCAACATTCAATTTTATGCTCTAAGATTATTGGAAGTTGTAGTGGAAAAACGCCAAATTTCCGTTTAATATTAAATTAATTAAAATTCTAATTAAATATTTAAAAAATCACTCCAAGATGCACAGTCCTACATCTAAGATACACATGCGACAAATTTGGTAGCCGTAGATTGAACGTCTGGTCTGTAGAGTGCCAATGCACACATTGAGCTCTACTATAAATATAGATATAGATAGATCTATTTATTGAGTATCATAATTGTTGGATATATAATTCATCAAACATAAAGGTAAGAATGCATATAAATGCATTAAATTTTTGGCAAGTGAGATGTTTAGAAATCTTTTAGATATAAAAATGAAATGTTAGAATTTTTAATTCGTCACCACACTTGGAACAATCTCAACAAATGACGAATCGGCTTGCTTTTACTTACTTTTCAAAATTTACTCTGACGAAATTGAAATTTATGAATTGAAATAATTGTTTCAAAACTTTATTTATGATATCTATATCTGGCTCTACCCCAGTGTACGGTACGCTATTAATTTGGCGATTTTTTGGGGTTTTTATTTTTATTTTTTTCACGTCTTCCGATGTTGCGATGGCGAACTGTCGGTGTCCCGCTCCGTGTTACGCTTAGGTACTTGGCGTGTGCTTCGCGGAGTCGTGTTTCGCCAATAGTCGCCAAAAACAAGATGGCGGACAAGGAGCGTACCGTTCACTGGGAATTAACCTTTATATCTAATATGAATTCATATTTGACCACAGAGCTTTGTAATAGAGCGTATGAAATGTAAGTTGTTAATGAATTTTTTTATTCTAGCTCTATTCGCCAAGGTTCACGCTACCGACGCATTAATTTTTAATTATTCGATCTCGAAAACTTATGATCCAATGTAGACATTTCTGAAGCAAAGTGGATTGTACACTGTACATTTTAATGGATTATTGCTGTAAGTGTAAGGAACCCATCTGCCATCGAAAAAGTTATTATGTCCACCCTTGGCTTATTTATATTGAACTATGAAAATTTTCATTTATTCATTGTTTTTACATTCATTTATTTTTAATAGATGCAGGCATTTTTTTTTTTTTTGCTCATTTCTGCTTTAATAATTTGAAATGCTTAACCTATGCCTCTCTCTTCTGCAGGTGAATAAAAGAGAAAAAACTGTACAAAATATCCCGATCAATAAAATGTTACGATAATTATGAAAAGCCTTTATTATTAGGAAACTCTTGAAAAAATTGAATGTGAATTGCGACATTCAACTTTGCGAACTTTTATTCTATACATCAAATTAATATAAAGGTCAGCTCATTGATATCGAAATTATAATATTGTTACTAATCTATAAAATTGCTTCCCATCACATTTAGTTCCATTGAAGATACTTTCATTGTTAGTTCTATTAAATGCTGATCAGACACCTTATCCATAACCCCCAGGCTTAACTACAAACTTGGACACAAATTTGATGCCATTGGTGATTTTTACATCTGAATTTAATTTCCATAATCTGTTCTAATATATGTTGCTGTTGTTACCAATGGCACATTACAAGCCCACCGACAGAAAGCTGTCAGCGATTTAAGCCTAATTTAGCGTTCCTTGTTTTTCAATAGCGCCAACTAGGGCCAAGAATACGACTTAGCTACTTCATGCTTCACATCTCTAGCGTAGACGTATAATCAAAATGCAGTCTCAGCGCAGGAGAAAGAAAAAACCAGGATAAAAAATTATTTTCGGGACATCGAGAAGCCGTACTGAAGCCAATAAGAAAATAGGAAAAAATCGATGAATGAAGTAAAAGGTGAGGGGAGCATTATTTATCTAATACTATAATACGAGGAATGGTTGCCAAGTCGAAAATCGCCCCAGAATTAATAAACTCCGGTAAACTTGGGGGTCTGGGGTTTTTGGCCACGAGGAATCGATTGGCGCCGGTTTTGAAGCGCTACGGTCCAGCAGTTCGGAGTTACTGATAGGATATTTTCAAACTTTATTAGTTCGCCATAATGGCTACTTAAATTTTCAAGCGGTAACGTGCTGCCATCTATAGGCAATATGGCGAACTAATAAAGTTTTATGTTTATGCTGTTATAGGTTTATAATATGTTTCTTATGTATGCATATATGTTTGGTTTTTCTAAATAAATTTGTCAAAAATATTGAACTTCAACACACTTCAATCTTTACCTTTACTTTACCTTTGTATAGAATAGTTCCCTTTCCAAACTCTAACTTTGTTTAGAATAGTTTACAATGGTGCACTTTAACCGGTTATCTTTTCACCAATGGTTTCACAAATTTTCTTATGGCATGTATTGTTTTGATAAATCACAATTGAAAATTTAAATCTTCGAGTTAGCTTCGATACCTGTTTTCTCCGAGCGGAGCTCGGTCACCCGCTGGTCAAAATACAATACCACATTATAATAATTCGAATATTTATTCAATTGACTTATGTTATTAATGTTTGAAAGTGTGAAGTCACTTTAGAAGCAGTGGCGGATCTCCGCACAGGCGTTAGAGGCGGTCGTCTGGTAACTAGATACGTGGGGGGAGCCCAAAACCAATATCGTAGTGCTGAATTGGCAACAATTTTTTTCCTTTTTACTCCAAAAAAAAAGGAAGTGAAAGAAAAAAGAAAGAAAATTAAGGAAAAGGTAAAGTGTAAACCAAACATAAGTGTAAATAACTATGAATGCAAAAATAAAAAAAACTAATTTGAAAAGTAGTAATAATCAAGAAATATCTACGATATAAAAAGTTATAAAATATTCAAAAAAAGTCAAAATCATTTGTTCCAAATAAATTGCAATAAGATTAGCAAAATCATATGATTTGATTATTTTTATTAACTGAGGGAGATATAGCATAGGGGTTAAAAGATGATCTAAATTCTTTCTCTTTTTTTTTCTGGAAAAAATGAGTAACTATGTTTTATTTATTTGATTCAGAGGTAACGATAGAGATTTGATTCGGGGGGGAGCAAGGCAAATCCGACAGGAAGGCAAGCACAGTAACTCTAATTAGGCTTCAAAATAAATCATAATAATTAATTTTACATCTAATTAATAAAATTAGGTATTATTTAACTTCTTTTTTTTCAGATGTTGATCCTTTCCTTCATTGTAAAAACTTTACAAAAGCATTTGTAAAAAATAAAAATCAGTTTCTTTTACTAACCATCAAAAAATTGTCAACATTTGAGTCTTATTTATTTGAGACTGCTGAGATTTAATTTCTCTGAGATGTAATTTTAGAAAAAAATATATTCATATTCCATTCTATATTGTATTATATAGAGAGAAACACAGATTGCATCAGAAGGACATGTTGTTGCTAAATGAATAAATGCATACTCTTACGATTTTATATCAGCAACTATATAAAATGAATGTTGAAACAGAAAGTTTTCTAAAATAAACTTTTCAGAAATCTAGAATAAAATGTATAAAAAATATTCGATGTTTTCTCCAAAAACTGATTTTCCTCCGTAATACCCTACCTAAAATATTTATTCAGTAAGTAAAGATTACAATAACGAGTAAGAATTAAGATGTATTTCAAATCTTAGGAGAATAATTGCTCATAACAACATTTACTACAGTTTGGACAAGAAGGATGTAGAATGTGGAAAAGATACATTGATGTTGTTTTTAAGAAGTCTGGAGAGAATATTTTGTAAATAGATATACAAGCTTACTATTTTAAGTACGATATAAAAAATGGGCTGCTTAAACTTTAGATCTCCCATTATATTTATTTTTCTATATGTTGTTACGAATCTGAAATTTTGCTTTCCTGCACTAATAATGTCATTGTAAGGAAGATGGATTTACAATCATCTGTATTGAATGGTGCCCGGGTGTGACGTGGTGACAAACTTGGTGACGAATTTGGCTACAGAATGGATAATACCCGAAACATGAAGAATTTTCCCGATCCATCCATTAGGAGCTGAGACACATCTAGAATGATCCTGATTGGTCCAGAAGATTTTAGCCCTGTCTTTCGCTCCTATAAAAGGAACCTCCACTGCAATAGACAATCACAATGAGTCCTGACACACGCCACCTCACCCTCTCTCTCAGTCAGCTAATCCCTTATATACCCGTTGCTCCTCAATTTCTCCAGCCACTTCGAAGATAACCATGGCAAGATATGGACCGCCATGCCCTCCATATTCTTCCACGAACGAGGATAAGCCCCTGCCGGGGCTAGGCGCCTCGATAACCCCAACTACAATCTGGAAAAGTGAAGCTAAATCATTCACCCTACAGGCCGGATTAGATATCATCGCACCCCCAATCCCCTCAAGATACGGTCCAAATTCATCGAAATCATAGACCTAACATTAACAAAAAATTTCCTGTGCCCTTATGAAATTCACACCCTACTTGAACTTAGTTCCGACCATAACCCAGTACTACTAAATTTCTTTTTCAAATATACCCTACCCAACAATTCAGGCAAATGCAAAACCAAACGGGATAACTTCAAGCATACCCTCAGCCAACCAGAAACCCTGCATATTAATGATGTTACCAGCCCCGATAAAATAAATCACTTTATTAAATTATTTGAAGCCCAGAATATTAATGCAAAAATTTAGCCTCCATACCCATTGTAAATAGTCAAAATTATATAGACCCCAAAATGCGTGAGGGTATAAGCGACAGGAATTTTGCCAGGAAAAGTTTTCAAAACTCCAGACACCCAGTCTTCAAGAGACTCATGAACAGACTCAACAACGACATCGAAAAATTCTAAACTACAAAATAACGAACTAGTAAACAAACTCACAAATGTAAACACCGAAAATGGTTCATTCTTGCAACTAGTTAAATCCTATAAAATTAAAAAACTTAATATTCCGGCCCTTAAAGGCCCTGCTAGTATTGTACTTAAAGACGATGAAAAAGCAAACTGTCTAGCCGAAAGCTTGAGAAACAAGTTCAACTTAATGACATCTCTGATCACAACACTGAACAAACTGTAAATAATACAGTCAAAAGCTTCTGTACCACCCTACCACATAAATTTAATCACATCCCGCCACCACCTTAACTGAATTAACTGACTACATTAAAAAACTAAATGATAAAAAAGCCCCAGGCATTGATTGCATTAACAATTCAATGATTAAATATCTCCCTGATAATTTCTTATACTACCTACTCAACATCATCCATAGCTGCTTAATTTTTGGTCATTTTCCCACTATATGGAAAACAGCTGCTGTTATACCAATTCTCAAACCCGGAAAGGATCCAACTGATCCCAGCAGCTACAGACCTATTTCCCTTCTATCTTCTGTCAACGAAATTGCTGAACAGAGAATTCTTAATAGACTCAATTCCTACTTAGACAAAAATAGCATCCTCACACCGGAACAATGTGGCTTTAGAAAAAGCCTCTCCACAACCCACCAACTACTTAGAGTCATTGAATTTATTGAAGAAGGATTTACAAATGGCCAAAAAACTGTTGTTATTTTCCTCGACACTCAGAAAGCTTTTGACCGAGTTTGGCTCGAAGCCCTTATTTACAAACTAATTAATTACAAAATTCCCCCACAATTAGTAAAAATTGTTATCTCCTACCTCAGCTTCAGATCCTTCAAAATTAAACTTAATCATGTATTCTCTGAACTTAAACCAGTTCACGCAGGAGTCCCTCAAGGATCTAAGCTGGCGTCAATATTATCCTCTCTTTATATTAATGATATCCCCAATGTTGTGTTTATACAAGAATGATACAGCAATACTAGCTAGAAATAAAAATCCCAATTACATCACAATAGCTCTCAATAGACACCTAAAATCTCTTGAAGAGTGGTTCGTCACCTGGAAAATAGAAATTAATGCTAGTAAAACAGAATCTATTCTTTTTAATAAAAATAACTCCCTTAAAACATTCCCCCCACTCAAAATCAAAAATCAATCTATCCCGTGGTCTAAGGAATGTAAATACTTAAGAGTCATATTGGATAATAAATCACTTGGAAACCCCATTTTAACTAAACCATCAAAAAGTTTTGAGACTTAACACGTAAATTCTTCCCCTTAACCTCTCGAAAATTTAAAATGAGCAGGGAAAATAAAATACTTATTTACACCGCCTATTTGCTTCCAGTACTAACCTATGCATGCCCTGTCTAGGGATATGCTGCCAGGACCAACCTGAGATTATTAGAAAATCAACAAAATAATTTAATACGCCAATTTTGCAATATGCACCATTATATGCCAAATACTAACATGTATAAATGCCTAGAATACCCACCTTTTAAAAAATTCATAGCTAAACTCGCAACTAAATTCTTTAACAACCTAGAAACAATAGATAATACCACAATAGCCAATATCCCTAAATACAACCCAGATGTTAAAACCAGAAGACCCCATAACGCATTTCTATACAATTCCAATCAGAAGCCCAGTTAACTTTATTTTTAAATGTTTTAATAGCCCTAAAAACTCGTAATTGCTCTCTGATCTAATAGAACTCAGAAAAAAATCAAGTCGGCCTGGTCAGCATACCCCCGTACCCTCTCCATGATAGCAGCCTATAGAAAAGAGTCCTGACACACGCCACCTCGCCCACTCATCCAGCTCACAAATACTATTTAAACCCATTTTCCAGTGTTCCGTACGAAGACGATCACGACAGCATATTGACAGCTAGGCCTTCTCCATCCGACCATTAACTGGAATAAGCTCCTGCCGGGGATAGGCGCTTAGTCAATCCAACTTAAAATTGGAGAAGTGAAGTGTAGCTGAACGGTCAGGTATTCAATCGAGAAGACCAGAAGTGCGGCGGTGGTCAACAGGGTAGACCTGAATTGAGAGGTCAAGAACTGAATCGGAGGACTGATGGATCGCTGTGTGCCGTCATTGTGTCTTTTGTCATAGTTTATTGTGTGTGTATCGATCCTGAATTGAGAGATCTGGAAGAAGAGTCCTGAGAAGAGGTGTCGCAGGGAGAATATCCAAGCAACGAAGTACAGCTGTGTGGTGAATTCTGAAGAAGCATGTGTCGTCGTCGGGAACGGAGCTGTCCTGAACTGAGGAGTAGTTCCGTTGTGTGAAGTAGTGAGTCGGCAGCGAAAGCAAGAAGAGACAAAGAAGTAATTTATGCCTGTTCGAGAGAGACCAACGTGAGTGTAGACAGAATCCCTTAAAGATTATCTATCTTGCTGAATTCTGTCTGGCCGCTTTGTGAACTGTGGACATTGTCACTACGGAATTTCTGCGTGTGGACTACTGTTGTTATTGTAGGCTACTGTCTGAAGTATAGTACTGCTGTGTGCTGTCCTGTGTATTCGTCTCGGCTGTATATAGTTATCTTCTGTGCATAGTTGTGCTGTAAATATTTGTCGTCTTTGTGCTGTCCTTTGTCCTGTAAATAAACATCGTCTGTATTGTATTAGGTTGTTCGGAAAGTAATTTCGTTTTTTCCTGACAAAGGATTTAATTGCATTTTTCGCACCCAATTTCATACTTAAACCGCAAAATCATTTTATGTTTTAAGAGCTGATATAGCAAGGCTTGAGTGTGCAAAAGTGCAGCTGATTCTTCGCAGTAGTTTTTGGATGGTGCCCTTTTAAATATGGAGAGCAATAAACAGCATTTTCGTCATTTTTTCCTTTTTTGCTATAAAAGGTAAAAATGCTGTTCAAGCCAGAAATAAATTAGCCAATATGTGTGGAGAAGATGTGTTAACAGTACATCAGTACCAGAACTGATTTGCAAAATTTTTCCTTCAAATGAGGAGGCCAAAAACCACCTCGATCAGTTTTTTTTTACAGCAAAGACCAAAACTTTTATGAGCGTGTAATCATGTTACTACCAAAAATATGGCAAAAGGTATTAAACCAGAATGGTAATTTTATAATTTAATAAATAATTTATTCATTAAACGAAAATTTCTTTTCATTTTGACACAAAAATACGAAATGACTTTCCGAACGACCCAATAGTATAATTTCAAATTTGAGTTTTTTAAAAGTAAAATGTCTGTTTTCTTTTGCAATCTAATTTATTAGGTTACGATTATTTCTCTAAAGAAAAATTAAAAAAAAAGAAAAAAACTGCAGTTGACGATAGATAAATTTTGGTATGGTAGCTTTTAAGCTATACTAAAAGAGTTTATAAAAGTATGTTCTAAATTTGCTAAATAAATTACTAAATTCTTCCAATTCTGCATTCAATATTATGACTATGAAGTCGAAGAACGTATCGTTTACATATAATTTTCTTTCAAATACTATTGGCTGCAAAAAGTATATAATTTCAGATGTTTCTAAATTCTTACTGGAATTTGAATAAAAATTTTTTGATATAAAGGTGATTAAAATAGATATTCATAGAACATTCATATATAACAGGCTAACATTATGACATATGAATGTACTTAACTTCTTAATTAGATGACACAGCTTATTCGGGACAATTATTGGTTTTTTAATCCATTGAATAATATAAAAGCAGTTGACGAAATAATGCATTTTTCAAGTAGTTTTAAAATTTTAAATTACTTAATACTTTCACTTGATTGCAGATTAAAAATTAAAATTTAAATGTTTCCATTCTCGATTTAGACTTGCCATTGTATACGAAGGGGTTAAATAAAACCAATACATGAGACAGAAGGGATAAAACCTTTTGGGAAGAATATTAGCTTGCAATAACTTTGAATTAAGAAAGCACTGAACCATAAGAACGCATTCTAAAAGTGAAGATAGAGGAATTCATGTTCTTGATCTAACTGTGTTTTTTTAAAAATAAAATACATTGGTTTTTTAAGTCTAAGTATATTGTTGCGGATTTCCTATCCTACTTATCCGTCGGGTTCGTTTACTTTGTATAGTGGGTGTGTATGGTGTGAAAGAGATGAGCACACACAATGATCAGTCCTTCAGTAGAAGATATTGGGTTGTTCGGAAAGTCATTTCGTATGTCAAAATGAAAAGAAATTTTCGTTTAATGAATAAATTATTTATTAAATTATAAAATTACCATTCTGGTTTAATACCTTTTGCCATATTTTTGGTAGTAACATGATTACACGCTCATAAAAGTTTTGGTCTTTGCTGTAAAAAAAAACTGATCGAGGTGGTTTTTGGCCTCCTCATTTGAAGGAAAAATTTTGCAAATCAGTTCTGGTACTGATGTACTGTTAACACATCTTCTCCACACATATTGGCTAATTTATTTCTGGCTTGAACAGCATTTTTACCTTTTATAGCAAAAAAGAAAAAAATGACGAAAATGCTGTTTATTGCTCTCCATATTTAAAAGGGCACCATCCAAAAATTACTGCGAAGAATCAGCTGCACTTTTTCACACTCAAGCCTTGCTATATCAGCTCTTAAAACATAAAATGATTTTGCGGTTTAAGTATGAAATTGGGTGCGAAAAATGCAATTAAATCCTTTGTCAGGAAAAAACGAAATTACTTTCCGAACAACCTAATATTTATTACAGTTATTTATAATGAATTCACATAATTGGGCTATAGCAAAATAACTATTTTTACCATTCATACTTAAAAGATTTTCAAAAGAAAACAGTTTTGTTTGTTTTAAATTTAGTTTAACCATTAACCAGATTTTAATCAAGCAATTCTCATAAAGAAGTGAATAAAATATATTTATGAATTCGTTACCGAAGAAGTAACAATTATATGAATAAGATGGCATTTAATTTTAGAATTATGAATTTTGGAAAACAACTATTCAGAAATAATATAAAAGATCCAACTTCTCTATTGACTCCACCTACAGGTAATCGAAGTCCCCAATAGAAACAATTTTTTCAGTAATCTATAATAAAATCTTGACCGAAGGACAAAGATTAGCTGTAAAAAATGTGAAATCTTATTCATTTGTCAGATTATTGATTATTCTGCTTAATATAGTATAAATCAATATGCTGAATGAACTTTATGACATTTAAATAAAACGACTGAGAATTTGGATTTGCCCACATCCACTCATATTGAATTCTTTGACGACTTTTCGAAATTTTTTGGCAAAACGTGACATGTCTTATGTTTTATTCATATGTCGTCTTGTTGATTTTATTGCCAAAAGTATAGTAACTTAAAAGACTGATGAACGACACATGAATCAAATGCCTGAAAATCTGTGAATATAGTCTTCGACATTCATCGCATTTAGTTCATAGTCGGCCGAACAAAAGTTATCGGCAGAATATGGTTTCTTATTCACTTTTCGGATATATTGCCAATTATAGTGCAAACTATAAGATAAGTGAACAACATTTCAATCAAATATCTAAAAAATTGCGAACATGACGTCTTCGATATTCCATTGCATTCAGTTTCTTAGTTCGGTCTACCAAAAATTGTCCGCAAAGTATCGCATATTATTGAACTATTGCCAATGTTACTGACCTTATTTTGACAAATATTGCCAAAACACTTTAACCATTACTTCGGATATATCGAATATACAGATATTATTATACAATATATTAACATACAATATATAAAAATACAATTTATAATGTATTAACTTTAAGGTGGATTTTAAATAATCTAATTCGATAACGTGAAGCCTTACAATCATCCTGAAACTGAGAACGCTTTTGCACTGAAACTGAGAAACTTTCCATCTCTCGTCGATGAGGGAGGGGCAATTGGCCTCCTTCCTCCCTTCTATTACCGCCTCTGATTTGGCTTACAAGGATAGTGTACCCAAATGCATTAGAATTAAAATAAACTTTCTGTCAATTTTAAAAATATTTCTATCGTGATTTATTTCAAATTTGTTTGCAGACCCATGAAATCTATTTTTCCTTTTGTTGGCTACTGAATCACAAGTCAATAATTCTCAACTAACATGAGATAAAGTAAAAGAAAGCAAAAAAGCTCCCCTTTACAAGAAATGTTTATGATAAAATCTGGACAGATAACGGAAATAACATGAATTTACTCTTTCCGGCATGATTATGAAAACAATTACTGAGATTTTGGAATAAATCGGTGAAATGTTTATTTTTACACATTTGATACATATTAATTCTTTCTCTTTTTCATAAATTTAATTCCATGAATATTTTAAAATAATTATTTTAGCTATAAGTTTAATAAGCAGAGAAGAACAGATTGTTCATATGACTATGAAGAACTTACTTAAAAAAACATGGCATGAATTCTTTCACTTATATCATTGAAAACTTTATGAGTAAAAGATTTATTAGTTTATCTTAAATTTTAAGTCTTAAAATGTTCGCCTTTTGTTAAATTTATTACTATAACTTACAAATTTTTTGTTGTTAAAACTATCATGAAAATAACGTGTTAATGTTTTTTATTAGTTTTCCTCTTATAGCTGTAGTTTATTATAAAATTCTTTATTATTTTTAATTTTCTTGAATTCATAGTTGTAAGGTTTTATATAAATATGCAACAAATCAATCAAATTTTTGATTAATAATTTCAATATTTCTGTATTGTTCCACTCATGGATCTTCACAAAAAACTGCGCAGTTGTTGTTTTTTTTTTTTTCATAATTTAGTATTTATTAGTCATTATCAGGTAATTTCTATTATTTCAACTTGTTTTAACATTTTTTTGTTTAAAAACTTGTTTCTGAAAAATATTTAAGTTAATCAATAATATTCCAATAAATAATTTAGTCTATTAAATAATTTTTTAATTATTATTTTCAGTAAAAGTAAATTTAATAACCTTTTAAAAATAAGTATTACTTAAACTAGCACTTCTAATTCAATTATTTTATATAATTTTTTAATAAAAAATTAACATGGTGCAACTGCGATTTCTCAAACATCAAATAAGAGCATGGGAAAAATATTTCAATAAGCAATTTTTCCTCAACTAGATAATATTTTCAAAAATCATTTTAAAATTATTCTCTGTATTATTTTTCTAAAATCTTAAAAGACAAACATATACATATTTTCCTTTTTTATAATTAGTATTATCTGCATTGTTAATAGAAATTATTGCTCAATCGTCCGGTCAAAGTATATTGACTCAGTTTACACCAGTTCAAAGATTGGAAAGAATGTAAGAAGTGATATTTTGTTTTAATAGTTACCGAAAAAAAATATCATTTTATCTTTTTATGGTAACAATTTTTTATTATAAAATAGGTCACTTTTCCCATCAGTTTGGCATATACACATAATGCAGAAATTGTTAAAAAGTAAGCACAAAGTTAAAATTAAAAACCAACACTTTAGTTTATCATCATAACAAGAAAGTATTTTTTTTTTTTTTTATGAATATAGTTTACATAGAAGGAAGCCTCAAAGTAATTTAGCGCCTGTGGCCTCATGTTGTCAACATCCGCCACTACTTACAAGTTATCTTTACGACTTGACTTTTGCTTCCAGTTGTTGAATGTACGATCTGTGGCTGCTGGCTCCACCCATTGCTAATCTATAAAATTAAAAGCTCATGGAAAAAAATATAATATAGTGA
The DNA here is from genome assembly GCA_026543055.1 of Argiope trifasciata. Classification (NCBI taxonomy): domain Eukaryota; kingdom Metazoa; phylum Arthropoda; class Arachnida; order Araneae; family Araneidae; genus Argiope; species Argiope trifasciata. The sequence continues at coordinate 14,637 of JAPMOQ010003521.1, forward strand.
AAGGAATTTTTTTTTTTTATTTCAAAGATACACTAAAATAATACCTTATAAATTTTTAAAAATTGAAAGCATGGTTTTAATTACAGCTATACGAAATGAGTATTTAAAAATAGCAGTTATATTTGTTATTTAAAAAGTCTTAGACCATTAATCTGTATGTACTATATTCACTCTGCCATGTTTATAGTTTTTATTTCCTCAGAATCGCCTATTTTTTTTTATTGATTTTGAATTAGAAAATGACAATTTTTGATAAATAAAAGGATATTTCTATATACATTGAATGCTAAGTGTATTTATTTAATTCTTTAAAACTTACTTTCGTTATTGAACTAAAAACTACAACTACTTCTAAAATTCAATTACATGACGTGTGTTTACTTTATGTTTAGTTTAGAGGAAAAAAGAGAGAACTGCGTTTTCTAAATTTGTTTCCCATGTTCGAAATTTCTTAGAAGATTGATATCATGCCGCGAATATCTGAGAGTAAGTATTCCTAGTTTTTTTCTTTTGATATAAATATGGAGAAGTAATTATGATTATTATAATCACCAAATTAAACTTTCTTATCCACTTCAAATTTATATCTTCCTTTAATTTTTTCCCGATGTTAGAACATTTAGAATCAAAAATTTGTTTATAAGCAATATATATTTGCAATTATAAATTGCAATCCTAGCAGTCGAAGATTTTGCCCAGTGTGATAATTTCTGATGCATGTACTGTAGATGTGTTTTTAGAGCATTCTAGTATTTTATTTAATTGTTAATTAATTGCTTTTAAAGCCTTTCTCCTTTTGTTGGTGTATTGTTTAATATGAAAGTAGAGTGAAAGTAGTGGTAAGGCTTATAAGTATTTTTTAAATTAAAATACTTATCAATAATAAAATGTAGAGCAAAATAATAATAATGAGTATGAATTTTAATTAACTTGAAATGAGATGATATCTGATAATCATTATTAATTTTAATTAACTTGAAATGAGATATTTTATTAATATGAGAATTTAATACATCAGATGATAATCATTATTAATTTTTCACCATTCTTTAATAAATAGTATTTTATTTTGGATTCTATATTGTTACTTTTATAGATTTAATGAATAAAAAGCATATACTTTTGCTAAAACTAGAAATAATGAACATTTTCAAAAATTTTGTTTGATTTCCCTCAGAAACATTTAATATCAGAATATCAATATAATTTAATGTGCTGATATGACAGAAAGTAAATAAACGTGTGTGTGCATATATGCTTGTAATAAATTTTATGACATTATTTAAATATTATGAACTTTCTTTTTGTCTTTACAAATTATAGATATAATTAATTAAAAGTCGTATTTTTTTATGAAGTTTTAACTCGAGTTTTAATAAATTCGCATCAAGAAGGTTAATGTTAAAAAGATGCTGAAAACTGTTAAGTGGGGAATTCTTAACCCTTCGATGTGCTCAAAAATATATTTACTAATTTTTCAAAATTATGTAATTGACATTCTTAATGTCTAAAGGAAGAGAAAATACCTTTAAAAATTTCATAATGGATTACGCCACACTGGGAAGGGGGGGGTCACTGGAGTACCACCTATGACATTTTTCATATAAATAATTAATACTTTTAAATTCATTTTGTAATATATTTATTCATTATTTATTTATAGAAATACAAAAACATATAATATTATTGATGAAAGCTACTTATTCTATCATACAACATTAAAAAAAATTATAAAAGAAAAATAAACAATTTTAATGACAAGTAATCCTAAAATAAAGCTAGCGATGGCAAATTATTTACATGGCAATTAGACTTTAAATACAATTAATTCTATATTTAAATTATGAAGAAACTTATTTACATCAACCATTTAAAAATTAATAAAATAATACTATATTAGAAAATATAGTTAACACCCTAATAGTCTGGTTACTTGCTTATATAGGAAAAATGTAATTGAAAGTGTAATTTTCAGCTATTCTATTCATGTAAACCTTACTCAAATATAAAAAATTCCTCATCTACTGAATACATGGCAATTCCCCCCATAAATTATCAGCCACTTGACTAAGAGAGTCGGGGAAGGAAAACAGATCTTTTGTACTAATACATTTCAAATGCTAGAGAATCTCATGCCATAGATGTGTGGTGGTTTGTCTTTGAAACCACTTAAAAAGAGGTCAGGTATGGAGAACTCGTCTTTCAAGATTTGATTTGAAAAAAATGTGTATCTTGCAGACAACTTTCCTACAACAAATTTATGAATTTGTTTGTTTTTTGCTTGCTGAAAAAAAAAATTTGAAAGTACTAAGAAAAAGTATTAAAAAATAACGCATATTTTTGTACATAAGAGTAATATTAACTTGCGTGCTGACATCTACAGACAATTATTAAAGTTAGAACACGATTTTAGTGCCTTTGGTTTCAATCAGAAACCACCACACATTTAGAAATAATTTTTAGAAAATGGTGGTTTTACTGTGAAGCCACCATGCTTCAAAAGGTTAAAATGTTTCTATTATTAAAGAAAGTTCTAAAATTTTAAAAATCTCTAATGAAAACTTTATGAAATGTTCAAGTATATGTATATTAATGTATAGAGTGTAAGAGAAATAAGATAGAATCTGAATTTAGTGATTTTATTTTTTATATTCTATTTGTATTTTAAAGTAATGTTCTTTTTAAAAAATATCTGTATTATTAAAATTATCTGCAAATAATATTACAAATATCTCTCTATACCCGGTTAAAAAGAAATAATTCAAAGTTTTGATCTTTTAATAGTAGGTTGTGTAACAAAATTGGTAAAAATGCTGTGTGGTAAAAATAATTTAAGTTTTGAAGTTTTGCTAATTGGTTGGTAAAAAAATCAAATATTTGCTATATGGGAGTACATTTTCTGAATTATTACCATGTTAATTATTGTTAAATTGTCTTGAAATTTTATTTAAGAATAAATAAATTATTGACACTAATTATTTACTAATCTTTTTGTATGTTTGAATTTTTGAAGGAGGTACACTTTCAAGTGGCACTACAATATGGAGTGTCAACAGATTTTCAGATATGATTTGGGGATTTATTAATATAGTGGTTTTCTAGTAAGTAAATTTTTTTTCTCAAATTTTAATACATCTGCATTTATCTTTAATTTTAAGTATTTAGCTATTTTCAATAAAATACTATTATATTCTTATGTACCGATACAATATATTTTTTTTCACATTAGAAATTTAGCAGATATATAATTGATGATTTTAATTATGAAATTTGGTCTATTATATTTTAGATTATAAAATTTCATTTCCTTTCTTCAAATATTTTATTTTAATTTTGTAATAAGTTATTTCCATGCAACTCTTTTTGTTTCAGACAGTTTTGTAATTTCTTCTTCTGATGCTAAATTTGATTTAAAATTTAATTGTTTTCTACAGTGAATACAATTTCATATTAGATTTTCAAATACTTTCTTTTTTCTTTTGCAGCTTCAGAAGTTTGATAGATGTGAGTATTAAACTCTTTATACAAAGAAATCATATTTAAATTATTTATTTGTGAATAGTTTGTTTTTATATTAAGCATTTTTTAACCCTATTCTGTATATATGGATAACTTTTAACTTTTGCAAACATGAGCATGAATACAAACATAATTTATATGTATGTATATAAGTTAGAGACTTAGGTTTTTTTTTTAATCAAAGAAAAGAAAAGGTATTAAGAATTGTGTTCTAAATGACTGAAGAATAAAATGCTTTCATTGTTTAATTATTTGGCATGATTTGTTTTCTCCTACTCTTTTACTTTTTTTATTAAAATTTTTAATGCTTATAGACACATAAAACATATCTTAATGTTGCCAAATTATTTTATTGTATAGATATAGCATGAAAGAATATACATATTGACAGGATTTAAGTTCGATTTTTAATAAAAAGCAAGAACATTTTTTAATCATAAAGTGGATGAAAAAGTCTGTAGAGTTTTAGCTTAATGTCCCCAAAATATGGCAGTTAAATTTAGGAAGATAAAAAAAACACTTTAATTTATATTAAATTGAAATGAGTAGGTAGAGTACTGAAAATAGAAGAGAATCGCAATAAAACATTTTTTTTTAAATGGACTGTTTTCCTCATGACTGCAAATTCATTCTGATATTTTTATACTTTGCAAATATAATGTTAAAGTATAAATATTGCTATTCTGTGCACTGATATTATTCCATGGAAAAAAAAATCTTTTTTTTAAAATTTATGCAGATAAATTTCCTACATAAACATTTCATGAAACATTTTTTTCATTTACACATGTAAACATTTTATAAAATGTCTTTTATTTGTCTTGGTGTATTTTTGATCAGTGAAGTTGCATCATTGACAGTTTATTTCTAGAAATTCTGATGACAATCTTTTATAGTTTGGAAGGAAAAAAAAAGTAAACAGTTATCTTGGTTTTTATTTAATTTTAAATGTTTTTAAATATTAATTAATCCCATATTGTAAACCTCCAGGATCATTTAAAGAATAATTATACATATATTGTCTTTCATTTTTATTGTCAGACAACTGCATTACTTCTTTTTGAAGATCTGATGTTTTCCAGCAGTTCATAACATGCCGTTTTTATTTATTAATTTATTGAGTGACTCTAAAAGATGTGGTTATTTGAAGGGGGAATGTTTCTATCAATTTTCTTATAAGAAAAATTTTAATTGAACCAAATTGTATTCTTTTCATGAAATTTTTTAATATATTGAATCTTTTAAAATTAAGTAAATGTGAATAATTGTAGCAGGTTTCATTTTAAATAAATAGCCTAACTATAAATAAATTAATTATATTTTTAAATCTCGAACCCTTCTAGTGCTTATATTCTATACATTACGGAGATCAAAGAGTTTGATTTTTTAATTGTGAAACTTTCTATCATATTAAGTTAATGCATTGTTTTGTAATAGGGATGTTTTAATTAAAATCTGTAATCTTTTAGCCCTTAGTAAATCCTGGAAACAGCTCTACAAGTGGATCAAGGTCAAGTTATGGAAGGGGGTATGTTTTTATTAATTTTGTGAATGTTTCTTTTCAAGTAACTTTATTCTTTGTTTTTATGTGATAGACTTAAGGATTAGTTATTAATAACACAGATGAAGATACTATTAAAACTTATTTTATTGTTTCCTATTATTTAGTGAATATTTATTAATATTCTTATTGAAATCTGTGCTCGTGTTATGCTTTTTCTAAACTAAAATTACATAAATACATTATAATTGATTTTATTGATAAAATTCTAATTTAATATGTTGAATCATAATTAAAATATATAATTTTTATTTCTTTTAAAATGTGGTAATCTTCTATTGCGAGTGTTTTGTGAAATAATCATAATCTGAAACTTATTTTACCTGAAAATATATTTATTAAATAATTGACTTGGTACATAGTAACCATATTCAGTGCATATACCATACTTGTTATTAGGAAGTCTTGATTATTTTTGGAAACTCATATCAAATATAAATTATTTATCTAACTTTCTCCTTACGTGCTCAAATTTTCAACCAAGAGGAGTACAGATTCTTAAACCTAATTTAATCTATTTAGGTAAACAACTTTAGAAAGATTATTACAATGATAGACTTGTAAAAATAATACACATGCTAATAAATTTAGTGTAAATTATTTGCAATATTTCAGACTAAAGGTTTAAATTGCCTTTATATATATATAACAACTGTCAATACTGTTTCATATGAATTTTTCCTGCTTTATCAACCTTCTTACAACCTTTCTTTAGCAATTCCTAAAGTTACTTTTTTCTTCTTTTTTTCATTCTGAAATGTTAATTCTTACTTCAGAATAGAGGTAATAGACAGTATTGTTAGTATCTCTTTCCTAAACAAATGTTGAACTAAATAAAATCTCAAGTATCTTTACCTATATAAGATATAAGTTTTCTACTTTTCCCCAAAAAATGTAATTTTTTTGTGCTTTATTATTTTCCTCATAGAAACATTGACAAAATTTAATACTCTTATTTGCTATGCCCCACTATATTTAACATTTTAATTAAGAAAGAGAAATACTTTTTTTATCAGAAAAAATAAATGTTTAAAATGTAGCCAATTGCAAAAAATAGAATAATTATATTTAATTTTTAATTAAATCCTGTGATTTTCATTGATGTTTTTAATATTATATAATTTTTTTAAGTGTCATGAAATTTATATTGGGAGTGTTGACTCATTTAAGATTATATATATATATATATATATATATATATATATATATATACAAAAAAAAGCTCTTGAAGTTATTTTTTAAAAAATAAATTTGTTTTTATTTATATATTTATATGAAGAAATATTTACAAATATAAATTTGTCCCTTTATAAGCTCTTGAATTTTATATATTCAAATATATTATACATTTGTATTGCTATGAATCAAGTTTATTATTTAAATGAATTTTTAATTAGCTTTAATTTATGGAATTAATGTGCACAGAAATTTCTTTAAAAAATTATAAAACTGGCATTGCTTTAGCTTTGCCTTATCAATTTATTTAATAATCTTGTATATAAAATCATATTCCTAATGATAAATCAGTGTTATTTTTGCTAGATAGAACATTTTTATTAAATATAATAAAAATATGTATTATAAATGAAATGTATATTGCATTATAAGTAAAGAATATATATTACATAAAATGTATTATAAAGGCAAAATTAATGTGCAAAAATATTTTCTGTTTGTATGGTCTGATCACTAAATCTGATATCACTAAAAAGTGTTAATCAATGGCAATAATTGTGTTAAATATTATATATTTAATTTTTTGTACAAATATTTCTTCGACAAAAAGGGAAAAAAGATATGCATAATGTTTTTATTTTATTGATTTTCTCAATGATATTTCAACTCATATGTATACATTTTTTAATTATTATTTGAATTGCATATTTACATGAGTAAATATTTGACTGTAAAATGTTTTCTTTGAATTACATTTAATAAAATCCAAATCAATAAACAGAAATATATTATTTGCATCAAATTCTGATGTGAAATTAAACATTTCTTATTTGCTATTATTTCTGTTTATATATGTTGATATTTAATTCTTCAGATAAAAATCTTTGAATAATTGATACTTCATTGTATTAGGAACTAATTTGATGCATGGTAATAATAGTAATTTAATTTAATGTTATTCTGTTTGGATTTATAAAATGTTTTACTAGAATTGTGTGATCGATCTTCTATGTTGACGGAATAATAAAATAATATTAAAAAATTAATCGTGAAATTTTTATCATTTTTATTATTATTGATTTCAAATTTTCAGATTTTCTTTCTTTTATTTAAACATTTTTTCACAAATGTTTCTGATTTACATTCATATGTTGTTCTTAAGTAGATATCTATGACCATTAGTGAAAAATTTAAGGAAATCTTTTTAAGAAGTTTTTGGAACAAAACATTGATATTATTAAAAAAAATTTTGGACCTAATTTCTGAGAAACTCCATATCAAAATTTTATAATCTATTAATTTAGGACATGATTTATTTTGAAATTATTTATAGGAAAGGACATTAATGAATAATTTTTAATATTTTAATTTTAGCACATTCCATGGAATATTTAAAGGTTGTAAATAGGCTTAAATAATTCAAGATTTTTATCCAAACAGATTGTGCTGCATTTTTATGGCATTTCATATAAAATAGTCCTTATCATTTTTTGTTTTATATAATCTATTGTACAATTAAGGATTTAATACCTTTCTTTTGAAATATTGCATAAGATTCATTATTTGACATCTAATTTTTCTATATAATGTTCATTATATATGTTATGTTCTATATAGTGTTAAAAAAAAATTTCATTTTAGACCACCAAGACCTCCTGGCCGAGGAAACTTCAGAACTTTCTCAGATGCATTTGGTAATTATTTGATTGTTATTCAGTATTTTTAAATTTGTGATAATTTTCATGAAATTAAAATCTTAATCTGAATATTAGGGGACTATTTAATTAATAAATAATTGAACTGGTTGCTTTATTTTTCTTAAGATTCTGACATTAATTTTTTTGATATGTTGTTCACAAATCTATTAAATTCCAATACTAACGTGAATTACTTAACCTAAATTTTTACAAGTTATGATATTTAGTTATATTGTTTATTTACATCACAAAATTAAGTCAATTTGTATTTAAAAAACATAGTGAAGTCACATGGTTACATAATTTATTTATTTATACCTCACACAAGCATTTTAGTTAGATTTATAAATAAGCACAAATTTTTGCATAATTTTTTTATTTAATCATTTCATTTTGATTCTGACTTGAACTGCATGTAAATGTATATATTTTGAATATATTTATAAATACTTGTAATATTTACATTTTAGAATGTTTTTATGTTATTGTTTCCACCAATATTTTGTAAAATAATTTATACATTTTTTCCTTTAACAATGTATGCATTTTAGTGATCTTTCTGTATTATAAATGAATTCTTTACTGATATTCCCAATACTCTGAAATTTTAAATGCTCTTATGTATAACAATTTTTAATTTAACAATTAAATTTATAATAGATGTAATCGATTGCCTTGAAGCTTCTGTCACTCGATATTATTTGAGAATGAAAGTATTAATCAAACGATAAGTTAAAGCTAATAAGAAAATTTGTTAAATATACAAAACATTTTTTAAATAGTAGTAAATACATCAGTATCTTATTGTTGATATATTTGAAAATTGTCTGCATTAAAGTGTAAAAGAATTAGTTGAAGAAATAAATAACCGAAAACAAAATTCGGCATAGTTAAAAATATACAATTTTGAATTTTTTTGTGATATCAATATTTTTAGTAAAATAATTTGGTCCCAATTAACTGAAGAAGAATAGCAAAATTGCAGCTAATATTTAACTTTTGCACTTCAAAAAGATAACAGCATTCTTTCTCTTCCCTTAAAGGATAAGTGTACAATGTTTAATTAAAATTAACTCGGTTGTTTAGGAACATATGTACATATTCACATTGACTTTGATTTATATTATTTATTATTAATAAAAAAGTTATTAGTTTATTGATTTATTCATTTGGCTCAACTGTTTAATCATTATAACCAAGAATGAAGTAATTTTATAAAAATTTTATTCTAGTATATTCTGTTTACACGTTTTTTCTCTACAAAACAATGTAAATAGTTGTCTCCAATTAAAGATTTACAAATATTTTCATTCATTGTATTAATTAATTTAAGCTCTGATAATTACTTTGTTTTTAGTGTGAGAATGAATATCATGGATGTTTCCAGTTTAAAAAATTTAAAATTGTGCAAAATTAGCGGTTAAAAAAGACAAGAATACATATTAGAAAAATATGTTCAAACATTAAGTCAATATAATTTTTGAGTAATCATTTATTTTTATTTCAAATATTAAAACATTTTCTTTTAAGATACTAGAGTAAAGTAATACACCATTAACTGATGGTGAATTATTTGTTATAATTACTATTCTTTTAAGGAGTTCTGTCAAAGTTTTTAGGAAAATGGGATATGTTTTCAGAATTCAGTTAATGTGATTATTGCATTTCTGAAGGTGTGGTTGAATAAATTTGAAAAATCTTTTGAAAACATATTTAGCCATGTTGCCAAGTAAATCTGTGATAGAAGATTTGACAATTTTTGTCATTTCTAATAATTTTAAAACAATTTAAAAATTATATTAATTATTTCTTTAGAAATGAAAACCAGTGTGGATAACCATATTATATATCAAATATCTTTTTAGAAATTGTTGTGTGTGGCATAATATATGAAAAAATTCTTTAACATTTTATTAAATTATCTTTCTGCTTTTTTTTTAACTAAGTTTTTGCTATACATGTTTGAAAATGTCCAGGGATTAATTTATATGAATTATTATCTAGAAAGATTGAAATTTTTCAAATATTGTCTTTCTCTAATCAATGTCAACATACTCTCAATTACCATTCAGTTGGTCATATTAACTATTCCAATGGGGATAGTGTTAACATTCTCTACTTTAGTTTTTCATTGTAACCTGAATAAAAAGGGGGAGGGAATACAAAATTAATATTTCTTGTTCTTGTTTACAAATATTAGAGGCAATAGTAATATGTGGCATAAAGAATTTCAATAATTTTTTAAAATATTTACATGATAGAAAAGAATTTGTTCATGATGTGTACTGCAAAAGGAGCCATATTCTTGTACACAGTATTAATCATTATATAATACTTATTTTTTGTATCTTAAAAAATTATTTTTTCAACTTAAACTCAAATTTTGTGTTAAAGAAATAGGTCTGTTCTATTAAATCTTTAGGTTACTATTTTCTGAATATCTGTAGAAATTTAAGGAAATATAAATTAATATGATATTATATGTTCAAATATTATATTTATTAACATAAATATGCATTGTTCCATTTTAATTTAATATTTTTATTGCTACATAAAAATAATTAAAATTTGTTGATATATCAACATTGACTTTATCAAATAATTCTCATATATTTAATAATCAATAAAAGTTGACAATTAGATCATAACATTACTAATAGTATTATTAAATCTATAATAAAGATTTATTAGAAAGCATCTCTTATTGATATTTGATGTTACTGATTAGCAATATTATCGAATTTGTAATTTATTTTTCAAAATTTGTTTTAATTGCAACTTTTAAAGACTATCAAATCTTTAAAAGTATTAACAATTTTGGACAGTTTGAAAAAATTTTAATGTTCAATGATAGAGAATGAAATTGAAGATTTTTGTCACATTGAATTTCTTGTAATTCATATGATCCACTCATGGATGACCTTCGCTACACTCATCATGTTTGTAATAAAATAACAAATATTGGAGTTTTTTTTTTATGTGTGGTTTAATAATCTCTAAACCATTGTGCTAACTTTACATAGAAATATAATTTAAAACAGGCGATAGGGTGCTAAAATTATGTCATTAGTCCAATGATGAAAACTAGTTGTTCAAATTAAGCCACTGATTTTCCAACTTATTTAAACTATCTTGTTTTAAGAACAGCTAAGCAAAACTATTTTTTAATTCCCAAATTCTCACTATTGTATGATGTTCAAACTCAAGTAGGACATTTTATGCTCATTGTTAATTACATTGGCATTCATTGTTAATTAACACATGTTACTTTGTTCTTTTAGAATCAATATTTTATGACTTTAATGTGGTTTTTTTTTTTTTTTTAATTTTATTTTTGCATATTTATCTTGACTTGTTCCATTTACAATTTATAATGATTATTAAGGTTTTTAATTGTTTTCTGTGCTATTCTTCTAACCCTATATAACAGTCCTATTTATTTAAGTAATTATCTTTATGTAACTGGTTCTTGTCAAACCAAACAACTTTTGAAGAAAAACAGCATAAGAGATTCTTCTCTGTCATCTTTTAACAACTATAATACAGTTATTATTGCTAATTATTGCAAATTTATATTTTCTAATTATTGCAAATTTATATTT
>JAPMOQ010003521.1:26201-38640 GCA_026543055.1 Argiope trifasciata
CTAATTATTGCAAATTTATATTTTCTAATTATTGCAAATTTATATTTGCTAATTATTGCAAATTTATATTTCCTAATTATTGCAAATATATAATGTATTTTGCTGCTTAATTTAGAACATTATTTTTGTAAATTATTGCAAACATATTTCTTTCTCTAAAATATGTAATAATGTATTTTACTGCTTAATTTAGAACACTATCTGAATTATGAGTCTTTTCTTAAAATATTTAAACAATGATTACTAAACTTAAACACTTATTCCCTGTGCATTAATATGTAATTTCTTCTTTTAAACATGAATTTCCATAACATATATACATTGTTATATATCTTATGACTCAAATTAATAATAGTATTGAAATTTGTTACTTGCCCTAACTACATGCCTTTCCAAATTCAAAAACTATTCTCTATTCTGTCATGCAGTTTATATTAAAGTTGCTATTTACTAATTTAACAATAATTTAATCAGTTTTAGAATTACTTACTTAATATGTTAATAATTTATTAAAATTCATATAGAAATATTTCTCAAAATTTATCTATTAAAGTTAATATAATAATTTGTTATTTATGCATTGTTATTTATTTAATTTTCCCTCTCTTTCTGTCGTAGGTGGTAGTGATTCCATACCTCCACCTCCACCTGGCGGATGAGGAAGGTAAGGGCTCCATTAATTAGTTCTGGAGCCCGTGATTTCAACAGTTTTATTTATTAACACCGCAGTTGTGTGAAATAAATGTCTCTCTGATGTGAAAGATATGACGTTACCTTGGTAAAGTTTAGTAAACCTTGGCGACTGATGCTGTTTTCACATTATGGATGTTGATGATCATACTATTTGTATATATATTTTTGTAAATCACTGAATGCATTAATAAAGGGTTTTTGTTTGCTTTATATGAATTATTTGATAAATTATTCATTAGAAAAAAATGTGTGATACTCATTATTTTGACTTCACCTCATTTCAAAAATTAAATAAATTAATTTTGGTTGCCTGTTGCAAATTTTAGCCACTCTATTAAATAAATAATTACTGTATGGGAGATAAATATTTTATTTACCAAATAATTGTGCCTCTTAAATAAGATAAAATTAATAAATTTGTATGTGCAAAGGGAATTCTTTTTTTTTCTATTTAGATTTTTTTTTATTTCATAAAATGCTTCTGATTGTAATTGCCCTTGTTTTATTTCATACTAGCCGCCTTTGGCGACCAGCTGGTTCGCCATGAGTAATGAGTTCTAAAATTTTCAATTAAATCACATATTCATTAGCCTTGAAGTAACTCCGGGCATTGATTGGCCTGAAATTAATATTTTCTTTGAGATGATGGACGGAAAGTCTAAAAGAAAGCGTTTTCCAAATAATATTCTTTAATTTTATAAATCAGTCAGTTTTAATGATCGATTTAGTAGACTGATTGATGTAGCAACTTTTATTTAAAATATTAATAAAAATATTTCGTAAAATATGGCTCACAGAGCAAAGTATGAAGAAATCTAAAAATCATTATTCATAAAAGCATTGTTTAACTCAAACTTCATAAAATGTAATTATTTACTTCATTTAGATCAAATTAATAGTATTAAACAATATGTATGCCTATTAATAATATTTTACAAATTGCCCATTTGAAAGGAATTTGAATGCATATCCTGTATAAATTCAATCCTGTATAAATAAAGATAATTAATTCAATTAATTATTTAAATATTGCAAAAGATCATAGAATCCTTTGCCTTGCATTTTTTAAAGTAAATATCACATTTTATATTTATTTTATTTTATCCAGTCACGTGTTAAAAGTTGCATTTCTTCAGATTTATTTTGCGATGATAGTTTTTTTTTTAATTTGAATTTCCGGCATTCTTTTATTTTATCCAGTCACGTGCTATAAACATGGTTAAAATATTTATTTTAAAAATTCATTAAAAATAGAAGCTTACGTTATAAATTAAAACAACTGATATCGTCAGAAAGCTAATTTTTTAATCTTTAAATTGATATAAACATCATGTTTGTGCAATAATATTTTCGGAAGTTATAACGGAAAAACGTCGAAATTTCGCTTAAATTTTAATTAATTCAAATTCTAATTAAAAATTCGAAAAAAGGGCTCCGAGGTGCACATTCCGGACCTCCAAGGTATACATGTACCAAATTTGGTAGCTGTAGGTCCAACGGTCTGGCCTGTAGAGCGCCAACACACACACACACATTGAGCTTTATTATAAGTATAGATTAGTCTCATGAAGACTTCCCATTCAACTGCTTATGATTATGGAGAGATGCAGATTTAAGTATTATGTGACTGTATATAAACCTCATTATATAAACCCAACACCTTTAAGAGATGAATTTTGTTCCAGATTTTTTAATTTAATCAACGTGTTAATTTTTTTAATTGTGTGACTTTCCGAGTTTGTTATTTTGAAACATAAATATATCTGAGTACTTTATAAATGTTGTAATATCAAAGTAAATGTGTGGAAATAAATGGAAATCTGGCCAATCACATTTATTAAAATGTTAATATCATCACAATGTTTAAGAATTTATATTTACAAATTTATTTAGTATATATGCTTATTTTTTTTTCAACTCAAAAGTTAATGCTAATTTAATTTGGCAATTGAAACTATGAATAAAGTATTTTGTGAAATATCTAATGACACAGTGATCAATTTCATACTATATTAAAGGCAATACTGATATACTATTACAAAATATATTGATTTTAATTGACTATATTGATTTTAATATAGCCTATACTTTATTAAAAGCAGTATAGGCTTACTGACAATAAAAGTTATTTTTTGTTATTCTGATCCTTCTTGGCTTCAAATGAGGGTAAAGAGATTGTGTTTATTAAATTCAGTATCGTATATAATTAAATAATATATTTAAGAGTAACTATTTTGGTATGAAAAATAATTCATTGGGAATTCTAAAAGAATAATGTAATAATTTATTATAATTTTTAATATATACATTATATGATAATAATCAACATTATTCCACTACATTACTATTACATTATTCCACTTTATACATTAAATAACTTTGTTATGAATCTACATTATTCCACTCAATTCATTTGAATACAATGGATAAAGAATTTAAAAGTGCTATTTGTTTATTCATTATGAATATTCTTATGAATATTCGCACATTAGTGGATTTCCAAATATGGAGCTGACTAGAAGAAAAAAGGTACTAATTTAAATAAAGAAAATAATAAACCTTAGTTGTCAAACAAATAATTTTTTAAGCTCTGTAACGATAAAATATCATTCAACAGCCTATCCATAAAATTGGCAAGACTTCATTATTTTTACATATTTATGAGAATATTAATAAAATAGCTGCTTTAATAATTTTGAGTACATGTATAGATGCAAGATTTTTTGGAGTCATAATATATTTATGAAAAACAATTGCATGTTCAAAATGCTAATAACTGAAAATAAATCATAGTCATGTAAAAGTGTATTAAAATGCAGAGTCAGATTGATGTCTTATTGAAAGTTGGACCTCATAATGTGCACTGTGTAGGGTCACAAAATATCTAAATATGCCACTTATCAGACAGATAGCAACCATGTGTACTTCTTGTTGCATGCAAAGTGCCAGGATATCTTAATGATATAGATATACAAAAAGTAATTTCAGACATTTTAATGTCACATACCTGTAACTGTCAAAGTGGTAGATATCTGCTACTGCAAGTTTTCTTTGCAATGCCTTGCATGATTACTATTTGGAATTGTCTAATACAAACAAAATTAAGGTTTTTTATTTAATGTTTCCTTTATATAGTTTCATATTTTTTCTTCTAATAATTCTTTACAAAGAAGTTAACATACTAAAAGAAATGTTATTGACCTTTCAATGAATCATGGTTATCTTTTTGGTGGATTTGAATAAAACTTGCGTAGTGAAGCTTTTTAGCCTGGACATCGAAATGTATCGCTACAAACGAAATATTGATCACTAGAACAGGTGGATTTTGTATGCATTTAGGAATTGGATATCCGTTCATTACCCCATTTATCAGTACAGCTGAATTATCTTTACGTTTGAGATTGATATAAACGTTATCTACCTTATAATTTTCTAATTCTTGAAAAATGTGGGATTGATATATAGGGTCGATCTTATTTTAGCCCACCTTTGGCGATTTTTTCAAAATTTCGCCAAATAATCAGCGATAATAATTCCAAAATGGCAACCCTGACAACATCTGAAGAGAAATGCGGCAACCCTACGGAACCTCATTGGTTGATTTAAACTCCGTTAGAAAACTATTTAATCTTATTGGTACTTTCGATTACTTTCAAATACTTTCGATTTGGCGTGATTTTGAAAAAGTCGCCAGAAATGGGCTAAAATAGGATTTTACCTAATATATATATGAAACATTAAAGCATGCAATAAATGTTTAAAAGTAGCACTTTATGCTTTTGTTTTATCCCTTATTTAAGAAGACGGATTAATGATTATACCATTCATTCAAGCAGACCCACAACATGACTCATAAGTGCGCTATATCCAAAGTGTGTAACTTTCAGTGGAATATCCAAAATTCAGAAAGTTATAAATACCTTATCTTGTTTTGTGGGTGACAGAAACTTGATGAATCGTTGTTTCACATTTAATTGTTATCTTAAGGAATTCAAAATCACCCTCCCCCCCCCTTCTTTATATCCATGCCTTATCACATTTGCATGTTTTCAGTCGTCATCGTTAAGTTTTCATTCTTCAATCTTTTTTACAATAATTTTCAATTAATAATTTTGAATAGAAGACTTCAAACCAATTTTATCTATATATGTAAGATCATAGTTATACATTTAAAATAAGAAAAAACTAGTCCTCATCTCTGCACCGATTTCGCAAATTTTTCTCTTGATCACTTAGGTATATCATCAATTGTCGTCTTTCCTCCACAAGCCATTTTCTAGAGACCTACGTAATTATTCTGCATACTGTATCAATCACTATACATTCTCAATGGGGAAAAAAAAAATCTCGACTTAATCATCCAATCACTGTACCGATACTTCGCCAATTTTAACTTTGGAACTATTTTGATATACCCCCCCCCCCCCCCCAAATCGGAAATTTAGCGACTTTTTTTTCTTGCCAAGCAAAATACCTGTTTTTGACGCCTTTTTTTTTTTTTCTTGCCAAGATTAAAAAAAAGCTGAAAAAACCTAAATTGGCAATACCAAAATAAGAAATCGCAACCCCAAAAAATCCGTAGGGAGTGCCAGATTTGGCGCGTAATTTTTTTTTGGGGGGGGTATATCAAAGTAGTTCCTTAACTTTATATGAAAGCTCATCCTCCCTCTCCTTTAAAGAACCTTCAATGGCTGTCTTCCCCCATTTACGAAGAAAATCTAGGATATACTTCTTAATTGTGAGTTCTCTATGGAAAAATGCTATAATAGAGCTCTGCAACTACAAACATTGCATCGTTTACGAAAATTTTTGTTAGTACAAAGGCTTATGGCCCCTAAATACCTCAATGATCGTCTGCGTTCCATCACCATCAATTTGGAAATGGAATTTCAAATAGACTTTCTTACTAAACCCTATCGGTATGCTTCATTCATTGGTGGTGCTGTGGCCGGCTATACACAAGAACAAGGTTACTTTATTATATTTTCTCTACGACAAAAAAATCTTTACTGAATACCCTAAATACAATCTCTTTGCTGATTTCTTAAATGTTTGCTTCATTTGAAAGCTCTTGATTTCTAGATACGTCATTAATTATTCCTCCTCTGCTTTTAATTCTCCTTTTAATCCTTAAGGTATCCGCTTACGTTATAAACAGTGGTTATCAACCACATTGACGAATTTTTTTTTAATTGCTATTTTTATCCTTTCAGGCTTTTCTTTTTCCAATACAGTTAATTTTTTCTAGGAAAAGGATGGCCTGGCCCATCATTCAGGGGAGTTTTAGGAAAAATATAATTTTCAGCTTAAACTTGTCTCTAACTTCATAATTTTCACAAACATGATATCTCCGTTAAGATGATATCTTGAAAACGGGTTGATCTTATTTTAGCCCACCTTTAGCGACTTTTTCAAAATCTCGCCAAATAATCAGCGATAATGATTCCAAAATGGCAACCCTGACAACATGTGAAGAGAATACTTCAAATACTTTCAATTTGGCGAGATTTTGAAAAGGTCGCCAGAGATGGGCTAAAATAGGATTTTACCCTTGAAATATTTACATAAAAATTTCAGCGCGTGTTTTACGAGCAATAAAATTAACCAAAAATTTTGGTGAAACAATTTTTCATTCATAGGTGTTTTTGGAAAAATTAAGTTATAAATTTATGGGAAAAAATGCATATATACGTATATTTTCCCCCATAACTTCTTTGCATCTTAAGATTTTTCTGAGATTTCGGCTCATTTCATTCATTATTATATTCTATAACTTGTGTACAAAGAAAAAAAAAAGGATTGCTGCATTACAATTTCGTGTAAAGTGTTTTCCGTTTTGGTTAAATTATTATTATTTGGTTATTTTATTAAAATTTACTACAAATTTTCCTATTTCTCAAAATATATTATATTTTCAAATAATTTTGTTGTATTCGTAGTATTTTGTGTTACCAGCGGGTGACCGAGCTCCACTCGGAGAAAACAGGTATCGAAGCTAACTCGAAGATTTAAATTTTCAACTGTGATTTATCAAAACAATACATGCCATAAGAAAATTTGTGAAACCATTGGTGAAAAGATAACCGGTTAAAGTGCACCATTGTAAACTATTCTAAACAAAGTTAGAGTTTGGAAAGGGAACTATTCTATACAAAGGTAAAGTAAAGGTAAAGATTGAAGTTCAATATTTTTGACAAATTTATTTAGAAAAAACAAACATATATACATACATAAGAAACATATTATAAACCTATAACAGCATAAACATAAAACTTTATTAGTTCGCCATATTGGCTATAGATGGCAGCACGTTACCGCTTGAAAATTTAAGTAGCCATTATGGCGAACTAATAAAGTTTGAAAATATCCTATCTGTAACTCCGAACTGCTCGACCATAGCGCTTCAAAACCGGCGCCAATCGATTCCTCGTGGCCAAAAACCCCAGACCCCCAAGTTTACCGGAGTTTATTAATTCTGGGGCGGTTTTCGACTTGGCAACCATTTCTCGTATTGTAGTATTAGATAATTGAAAAAATATCAAAAACTCCTAGTGTTTAAAAAATCCAATTTTTCAAAAATTTTCCTTCGAGCGTAGTTGGATACCTTCAGTTTCGAGAGATATCGCAAAATAAAATTTTGGCAGATCTCGCAGCTTCAAATACTTGATACAGCTTTTGATCAGTTCCGCCATTTTGTATGCATATCTAAGCAGTATCAGAATATATTTATTAATTTAAAATATTAATTGCATTTGTTGTGATAAGATATAGTTGATCAAAGATAGTTGACATAACTAAATTAAGATTATTAATATGGGGGCAACTAGTCGGTCAATGTGGTTAATTAGAGAATTAATTTATTATTATCGTTGAAACTATAACGAATTCTTTTCTATAATATAGTATCTAATGCTTTCATAAAACAAATAGAAAATTTATTACGACATTTGTGAGCTTTGAGTTACGAATACTTTATTTGGGAATTACTCACATAAGGTATCCGACTACGTTTAAAACACGAGTTATTGACCACATTGGCGATTTTTTTAAAATTTTTTTATTATTTCTTGTAGTTCAGACTTTTATCTTCCCAAAACTGTTCATCTCTTTAAAGAAAAAGGAAGCCTTGACTTATCATCCAGGGTCACATATTTTTCAATTAAAATTTGTCTTTAGCTTCAATTTTCATAAAAATTCTTCGCCGTTAATGATATCCCCAAAACAGAGGAATTGACATAAAAAGTTCAACGTGTGTTTTAAATGGTGTAGACAATGAAATGAACCAAAAGTTTTATTGTTGATGAAATATTTTTTTCATTTATAGGCATTTTTACAACAATTAAGTTGCGAATTTATGGAAGAAGTTGCATATAAACTTATATTTTTCCTCATAACTTCTTTGTATCTCAAAATGTTTCTTAGATGTTGGTTCATTTCATTCATCATTATATTCTGTAACTTGTGTGTAAAGGAAAATAGGATTGTTGCATTACAGTTTTGCGCAGTGTTTACTATTTTGGTTAAATTTCATTGAAATTTACTACCAATTTTCCTATTTCTCAAAATATATTATATTTCAAATAATTGTTCTTGCATTTATAGTGTTTATTATTGACAATATATCTAAAAAACATAAATAATTTCTAAAAATTCCATTTTTTCAATTTTTTTTTTCTCTGAACTTGATCGGATACCATAACGGTGGGTAAAAATAGTCTTAACAGACAGCTGTCTGAGATTTTTCCAATGCAATATGTAACAGAATGTCCAACAGTTCGAAGGTTATGAACTCATCTGATACTAGCTTGTTAGTGACAAAAAGTTAACAAATCAAGGCACCCACTTATTGATTGATCGCTCCCTCGTATGGTATCATTTTGTTTCCATGGCAACTGTCGTCTTTTCCAATTTCTCAGACTAGCCTCTCTAATAATATTTTCTTAAATGAAAGCAAGTGAGCTCGCAGATGTTAATTGACTTTTCAGAGCCGTCAGTAGAATTGGACTCAGTCAGTGGTACATACGTGTATTTTTCATTCTCTAGATCGTGACTAAGGTTCTTTTCTTTGTGGAATTATCCTGCTTTTTAAAAAATTGATTGATATACTTTTAAAGAAGATATTTATATTCCACCAGAATTTTGATAATTTTGAAATTTCCAAGTTAAAGAAAATGGCGGCAAAGAAATAATTTTAGATAGTTTGTTTTTCCTAGTGTAAAAGGAAATTCTTTAATTTCATCTTAATTTTATATTTAGATTGCAAATTCATTTTTTTATGACAATGCTGATTTTTAAATCAAATTTATTACTTACTTTTTATATAGTTTTGAATTTAAATCAGTAGGAATTTTTCGTTATAAGTTTTATTAATAATTATTCAATAAATTTATTAATAATCGTTTAAACAGTATTTTATATTTGAACCTTAAATTAAACCTAAAGTAGTGAAAATTTTTCAAAGTCAGCAGTGTGTTTTATTTCTTTTTTGAAAATGTTTAAATGTATTTATAATTACAATTTTAGAAGAAAATTGATATTAAAAATTTAGAATATTTTAATTCTGATTTTTCTCTAGATTTTTTTTTTCCTTTCCATCAGAAAAAAAATTCAATAGTAACGATTAATTTAAGTGCCTAAGAAAGTTTTCCATACTTCCACATATATGTTATTTTTTTTTCTCTTAATTAATTTTTCTCTTAATTTTTTTCTCTTAATTAATTTTTCTCTTAATTTTTTTCTCTTAATTAATTTTTCTCTTCTTTTAATTAAATTTTTTGCATATCATTCAGTTATCGTACTTTAGAAAAAACTGATATTGTACTTCACAAAGTTTTCCAGAAGATCCAGATTTTGGTCATTTAAAAAAAAATCAACCTATTTCTTTCTGTCCATATTGTGTTTCAAAAGGCTTAGTCATGGCTCATTTGGACGACCAAAATGGTCGACCGGTTCAACCCAAATTCTTAGACTTGAGTGCTCTGAAACCTCAAACGAAGGAAGAAGTTCAAAATGCGTTGTACAAAATTCCTGAATTGAAACTTCGACCTGAGAAAATATACGACGAAGAAAACGTAGTGAATCTGAAATCGTGGAAGAAGCCCCACAAAGATTTTCCTTACTTGAATCCGATTCCTGCCTCCATGACACACGTGGACATCACGGAACTAAGCAAAGTAGACATAGACTGGAAAATGTTGACCTTGGATAGACCAGAAACACCTCTTGAAATCCACATCTTTACCAGGTATGTACTTACTTTTTTTACAGGAATGATTTTTTTATTGAATATTGTAACTGCACACTCTTTTCCGTATACGCTCCAGACCATTTAACCGGAAAGAAGGATATCCTTGAAACTTTCTCTCATAATCCTTAATGAAAATGATTTTGCCCCTCACTTACAGGCGTAACAGTTGTGGTCCTTGAATAAGACCGTGAAGGTTTAGAGTACTCAGATTTTTAATTTTCGAATTCAATTTACGAGATTCTTTATAAAGTAGAAAACACATACACACAACTGCAAAATTGTCTAACATACTCTTTAATAAACATTTCATGTCAGAGAAAACTTTACATGACATTGGCTTACGACATTTACAAAATATTAACTTTTGGCGTGAATTGAGCCATTTTACTGTATCTTTGGTATCATCCTTGGCGAGTTATTTAATGATTAATCCCTGCCTTGCATTAATAGCATGCGAAAATCGAATTTATGTTTTAGACACGTTTTTCATCAACAACTGAAACATAAATTTGACACAAAACTGTACTTTTATTTACAAAATCATACGAAATTCGAATTACTTAAGCAATTGCTTTTTTGAATTATCGCTTTTGCGTCTTTCTGAAAGCACAAATCAACAGACGGTCAATCTTTCGTTGAATTTGGCTCTATAATTGTTAAATCTGTATACCGAATTTTATCTTTCTTGCTTTTTTTCTTTTATAATTTTGGTCTTAACTTATACTAGAACAACCGGATAGACAGACATTTGTTTATTGATTTTACTCAAAATTTGATAGAAATTTGCACATTTGGTGAAATGTCCGTGTAACAAATTTCAGCCATTTAGTTCAAAACGTTTTTCAGCCTTTTTTTCATGGACAGATTGATGGTCATTATCTAAAAGTATGTTTTTCAAGGAGGTTTCAAGCGTGGAGATTTATCAAAATCTTAAACTCTAATTTTTTGATAATTACTATAATTTTTCTTTACTATGTTTATGAGAAAGCAAAAACAGTGAATAATTTGGATGCCTTTTTTAACCCGATCGACTATAACTAAGATTTTTCATAAAACATATGAAACTAAAGTCACCTTATGTCACCTTAAACTTTAATCACTATGCACCTTAGATGCTTAAACTACATGTCAAATTTTATATATCCAAATCTTTTGTCATGCCAAAGTGCGGAAAGGCTCAGGAATGCTTAATAAAAGATTTTTAACCTCCGTAAACTATTTTGCTCGGAGATTAAAATGTAAAATGCTGATTTGAAGAAGTGTCTTTACAATACAACTACATAGCAAACATTTGATTTTGTAATTATAGCCTTCATTTGTGTTGGGACCTACAAACAACTTAATGATTTAGGAGCTTGCAAGAAAATCGATAAATTTGGCGCTAAAAATCACATACTAGATTTCATTCTTCAAAGCATTTTTGAGTTATTGTGTCTATAGACAGGCGTAATGCAAAAAAGGGTGGGGAGCAATTTCGGCCTCAAAAAAATCTGAAATAGGAGAATCGTGAAAAATTCCGAGCTCAAATATTTTTTGAGGAGTAAAATACTTTTTTTAAAATGTGAAAATTCGTATCTGAAAAAATAAGATTGTAAAAATTTTTTGATGTTTTATAAATATAAATGAATTGGGCTATTTTTTACAGAACGAGCGGAGAAAGAATAGCGAGTACGATCGTTTCATCCATTTAAAATATGTTAAGATACTATGCATAACTCGTGATTACAGATATATGAAACTTCCTAAGTCAGGGAAGATCAAATCTTGGATGTATTATCCTGATGTAGTTCCATTTTTGCTTGTTAAAACCTTACCGAACTTCCATAACCAACTAATTCTTCTGATCGGGTCTTATGTAAATATTTTCTTCAGATGAAGTATTCACCAACAAGACACAATTCCGAAATAAAGCTACGGAATAAATAAAGTAGACTTTTAATACACATTAATACCTTTGTTTGATCCTTAGCAAAAATGCATGGTTGATAAAATATCAATTTAAAACTCTTTCTAGCTATTTTCAATTTAGTATCCACCCTTTCGTTGGGGACTTTCCTCATCCTTTCATGAATTATTTGCTGTTGCGGGTGAAATTCCAGTGATACAACGCGTACATTAAAGGATGAGAAATACCATTAAGACTTAAAAGGAACAACTTTTATCAATTACTATCGATCTTTGGCTAGCCAGTTGATATCCCTGAAACATTGTCCGTTTAATTTTAATTTGGTGTTCATAATTCTATCTATAAAGTGCTTTTAAACATAAAATTAAAACATACTAAACAGTAAGATGTGCTTTTTGCTTGTTAGGTTTATTATGTACAAGAACCTCCTTTTTGTAGTTAAGTCGCATTTCTACGCAATCATTACTGTCCACACCCTCAATCGTCTGATTACTCACGATTTAACGTGATAACTCTTAATTCTTTGTATAGTTGATTTTTATGTACAATTTCTTAATGTAGTTGATTTCTGTAAATAATTTCTTAATGTAGTT
>JAPMOQ010003521.1:38650-73552 GCA_026543055.1 Argiope trifasciata
AATTTCTTAATGTAGTTGATTTCTGTAAATAATTTCTTAATGTAGTTGATTTCTAGATATAATTTCTTAATGTAGTTGATTTCTATATATAATTTCTTAATTAATTGATCAATTCCTTCTTCTAGTTCCCACTTTCCCTATATACATTAATTTATTTATATATCTCGTTCAAATTTTCAATCTTTGATAAAATACTTTTTATGTCTTCACTCGAGTTCAAATACATTTTTAAACTTGTAATGAATGACATTTGATGTTTATAAAGTTCTTTTTTTCAAAACTCAATAGGTAAAATGCGAGAATTTCAGTATTTTTTACGTGAAGTTGAAGAATGAGTGCTCAATTTTTGCGAAAATCAATAATCTTTTGAAACTTAATAATTTTTTTGATATTTATTTAATAAAAAGTAATAAAATAAAAAAATCCTTTATTGGTCTAAGTAGGAATTATTTTTTTATATTAATTGTTTTCTATAAATAATTTTCTTTATGCAATTGATTTCTATATATACTTCTTTATATAGTTAATTCCTATTAAAATAGTGCAATTGTATGTACATTCCTAACTAGAAATTAGTTATACGTACACTACCTTTTTAATGCTTTCCCTTCATTAATAGTTATAGAATTTTAAAAAAAATGCATATTACTTTATCAAAAATCTAAAGATTAAGAGAAAATTCATAAAAACTTTAGATCTTGATATAATTAATAATGCTGATTGTATTTTAATTATGTTTGAAATATATTTAAATTTTATTGAAAGTTTAGCAATTTTCTTTCTTTGGTTATTTACTGCTGTTTGATTTATTTATCATATCTTTTCCAATGCTTTCCACTTTTACAATTTTTGTTTTGAAATCCTTGTTTTGATAAAACAAATTTTTGCAATAAATTAATATTTAATTAATACAATAAATTAAAATAATATTTGCAATAAACTAATAAAAACTTTTTCCATTATTTAATAATTCTTTGTCTCCAATTTGTGCATATTTCAAAACACATCATTATAAATATTAAAGAAGATAAAATTATTTTCCTCAAAATAGTTGGTGAATTACGAATTTTTATTAAAAAATTTCAGCTAATAATTGGTAGTTAAGTTCTAAAAATATATATAAACAGCAACATACAATCATGTCGAGTTTCTGAATTCCGACACACCAAGAAACAAGAGGAAAATTGAATATAATATTATATTATATTTGGAATTTAGATTATTATGATCTATGCAGGAAGCCATAGGACTCATGTTTTCAGAAATATTTCTTTAATAACCACATTGATACACTGAACAAACACAAAGATAAGACATTCACGCGCGTAGTTTAACAGTACAGTATCACATCTCATTCTAATTACACTTGCCATGCGCAATGCATTATGGGATGGTATATGGAATAGCCTATCAGGCATCGCCATCTAGTATCCAAAAGAGAAGATAAAATTCATGTAATGCTATGCATTTTTATACCTGAAAGAAGTCAAGTTAACCCCTTAACGGTCGCATAATTTTGAAGAAAATGGTCATAAAAGTGCCTATTTTTTTATTCTAGAAAATTATATAAAACTGAGTGTATGTACAATATTTGCATTCAGTTTTAATTTTTTAGTTAATTTTTAGCTTGAAATTTTTAAAAAATCTTCGTAAAGGCCAGCATTCAAGGTTATTATGACTGAATGTTAGCTTTCCAACAAAAAGAGAAAATAAAAAATATGTGTTTTAAGCATTCAAACATAATTTTATTGCATTTACACATAATGTAAATAAACACTAGTCATTTTTTCTTGTGTGATAAATTTTAAAGCATGAGATGCATAGGCCAACATCACAATCAGGACAATAGTACCCAGTTTCCTTTCTGCTGACATCCAGTTTAAAGTAAATGAACTATCTCTAAAAACATAGCACATAGTCTAGGACAGCCATCTGGCGTATATATTGAGAAATAAACATGATTCTGGGCATAAGAAATAGATTGTTTTAATATTTTTGGCGCATTACTTTTGAATACGCCAGCCCGGAAATATCACGGGCGCAAGAAATAGAGGCAGAAATTTCACCCCGTCATTTTCACGGGAGCGAGAATTAAGGGGTTAAATAGATGCATCTAAAATGTCTATTTAGTTTTACAAGGAGCAGCATTGTTAAGTGCATAAACTTGTTAAGTGTTCCGTATTCTTTGATTTTGTATTGCATTTTCAGAATCGTCTTCCTAAACAAGGTTACTTTGAAGTGCATTGCTCAAGAGAAGACCAGAAAAGAGCGACTTCAGTCGATTAGACTACGGATGAGCGGGCGCATCAAAATTGTGCAAGAGAGTGACAATGAAAAAATTGAAGAGCTGACTTACGAGCATTTCAGCCGCCATTTTGGTGCGGGAGACCGCGGACAAGCCATGGAAGAAGTTCCTAAGCCGCCGCCTGTCAAGGAATCCAAAGTTCCACAGCTTGGGAATGACACGCTGTCTAAAGTTGCTGCCAACCCGAAAGAAGAAACTATATCCTCTATCTTCAGATCAAGAAAAAGGAAACTCAAAGGGCGTAAAAAGAAGATTTCCAAAAAGAGAAAGAAAGGCAAGAAAAAGAAAATTCGAAAGCGGAAAATCAAACAAAACACATCTACTAGCACTGCTCGAAACAAAAGTGGGAAAAAATCTATTTCTTCGAAATCGCAGAAGGCAAAGAAAACGTTGCCATTAAAAAAGAAAGGCTCGAATGTTATAAAAATTAGTAAAAGAAAACCAGGATCAGGAAGGACGTTAATTCAAATGCTGAAATCTTCAGAAAAAAGAACTTTGAAACTAGCAAAAGAGAAAATAAATGATGAAATTTCTGTTAAAAAAAACTAAAGCTCAATATTATGCTCAAATATAATCACCAAGCAAGGCATAAGACATTAAAATGTCGTTTAGATGTTAACTTTTAGCACTCTGTTGTCTTCTCTCAGGCACTATTCAAGATGATGCATCATTTTGAAGTTTTATTTTTCAATTTTGATTGTTAAAAATACCTATAGAATGGCAAAAAGACGTAGATTAATATTTCGGGGAAATTCGACTTAAAATATTCATTTATTTGCTGGAGCAATGAACAAGCCCTCGTATTAAGTAAATAATTATGCATCGAATTTCTTTTCGGAATGCAAAGAGTTAACAAAAATTTTGCTTTTGGATATGAAATTTTTCAAACCTCTAATAAGAATAAAACTATTCACAATTAAAATTTTTTCGTCTTTATTTAGGGTATCCGAACAGGTTAAAAAATTAGATTTTCGCTAACAATGGCATTAAAAAATTCTTTTATTAGATAGACTAGTTATCCAAAACATTTTTATTTTTTTCTAATTAGAAGTCAGGATATTAATATTTTTATAATGAGAGGTAAACTGGATGTGGACATTTAAATAACTGGAAGTACTGAAAACATGTTTAAAATGCGTATATACACAAATTTAATTTTAAGTACGGAAAAATATTTTTTCACGGAAAGACGCAAAATGCCAATAATAGTTCAATGATGTTTTGTGGAAATTTGTTCCTAAAGATGTCTTTGCTGAGCTGCGAACCCTCAGATGTGGGCCATTTATGTTTTTAATACATTTTATCGAAGATTTTATAGGATTACTGATAAGGTTATTAGATTGTATCCTAGTGCTAATGCAGTTAGATAATTTGCTAAGCCCGTCAAAGACATGATAAATGAAACTTATCATGCATTCACTGCTAAATGCAAAAAATTGCCAGAAAAAATTATTAAAAAAGGAAAAATATAAAATCTGAGGAGGAAGAAGGTATAACCTATAAATGAGCTGAATTTTAAGAATGTACACACATAATTTATAATTAAAGCATGTTACTGTATGCTTAAACTATACTGTATACAAAATTGATTTTTAGTTATTTTTTTGCTAACTTCAAATCAAATGAATCAAAATTTAACAATCATATTGTTATGAAATATGTTGGAGTTTGACTTTATATTATTTTCTAGGGAATAAATTAAAGGAATTTAGATTGAGTGAATATATATATTTTAAATTTACCGCCTATTGTTTGAATAATAACATCATAAATTTACTAAAAATTTCATGATAAATCTTCGACTGGTTCTATATTTTTTCTATTTATAATTATAAGTTTATGCTTGTTGTTCAATTCCTAGAAAAAACTATGTAGTTTATTTTGGTAGAAGCTTTGTTCGGATGAGAGTAATGGTTTTTAATGTAGTCAGTTTGAAGTTTTTAAACAATTTGCTTAAATTTATGCTATTAAATACGAATTTTCAAAAATTATTAATGTATATTTCAAATATTGACATTTGATTGCTAATCTTCAATAGTTTGAAATATAGAAATATGGTTAAAATATGTCTACAACCTGTTTTTCAAAAAAAAAAAAAAAAAAAAAAATTGCTCCGAACATGTTCGGATACCTTGAATCAAAAAGTAATAAAAATAAGAATTTTTTTTAAAAAAGTGCATTAAAACCACTAGATTCAAATCTAACATTTGAATTTTGGAAGGCTTATATAAACAATCTGGGATGTAAAACCCATCTAAAATTCCAATATTAATGTGACTGTAATAAGTAGTTTAGCATCCGAAGATTACGTCATTATGATGTTGCATGTTATTGTATGTCAGAGAGAACCTATAGGATAATTCAAAATGAATATTGCTATTACAAAAGGCTTTAACTACTTAATGAAAAGAATTGGTAGATAAGGTTAATACAGAATGCAGAAGGAGCTTCAAGTTTGTATACATACGTCATATATGCTCTATGTGACTTCTCTTGGTCACACGGGCAATATTTAGGCAGTAGTCTACTTTACACCATATATTCTGAAACACGTCACCGCCGCCAGCGTATTACAAATATGTGCTTTGCTTCCTATAGAAGCCATTGGTTTTTTTACATTCTATTTAGTATTGGTTTTCAACTTTTTAAATTTCCGTCCCTGTTTGTCGCTTATTTTAGAAAATACGAAAAGTATTATATTTTTAAAGTATTAATTTTTATATGTACGTTGCCTTTCGAAATTCGACTTTTTATATATAAATTTTAATACTAATTTATATATAAATTTAATTTATCGCACCATTTGAGTAGCGCTGCATAGCCAGGTTTGGCTTTTGTGTCAAAAAAAAATAACCTAACCTAAATCCGATGGGAGTACATACGCATGTATGTTTCCCAAATACTTCCCTATCAAAAACAATTGAGGAACTCAAAGTACACATTTGTTTTGCACTTGCGTCTGTAACGCAGACTTGCTTCAGAATGGGTGAAATGAAATATTGCTTAGATATTGACCAAGGAAAGTCACATAGAACATCTATGACGTATGTATACAGAATTTTCAATTTCTCTCTACAATCTGTGTTAACCTTATCGAAAAATTCTTTTTTATTAAATAGTTATAGCCGTTTGTAATCGCTATATTCATTTTAAATCACCTTGTATTCTGCTTGTCAAAAATTTCGATAGCGAGATTTTGATGAATTTCCTTTCTGCTTTAAAATTCATTCAGAAGGATCTGTCTTTAGAATAATATCTTTCTATTTCTGGTAATTTACTACTACAAATAAAAAGAATAAGAGAAATGAAATTTGTTTTGTGCATTTGACACCTAAAATTTATATTTAAATTGTATAACAGCATCAAAGTCAAAATTCTTCTAAAATTTCATAGTACTCTTATTTGTAGATATGTGAACACGATAACTCAAAAGCACATCAAATTATATGGATGAATTTTAGTATATAGTGGGTTAGATGGTAGTGCCCAATTTCAGATTAAATTTGACAAATGATAGATTTTCTATTGCTTGTCTATCTATGAATATGGGAATATAAAAAATAAAAATTTAGCTGGCGAGGTAAATGAAATTTGGTATATGACTTTTAACTAAACATTGTAAATCTGTATATGATTTGATCCCGTTCAGTCAAAAGGCAAAGTTTCCAAATGTATTTTTTTTTCCACAATTCTATGAAGCTTAAAGTAAATACATTATATTGCGAGTGTGTAAGAAAAAGTTGAGAGGTCAGCATTCTTTCTGGTTATTATTCCAATTTTCCCCTAATTTGCTATCTTAAAATAAATGCTTTTGTAAAATCGTTATATTATTTTAGTTTTCTCACATTTTCATTATTTTGACTCCCTTTCTTTTATTTTGCACTGTTATTTCATCACATTACTGCAGAATATAAAGCAGACTGCTTTCAAATGCAGTAAACATTTGTAACTCATGTCAAACTTTTGTTGTCCAAAAAATTATCAAATTGATGTTCAATCATAAAAAAAACTGTTTTAAAAATAATGATACAAATAAATGAAAATAATTTCATTATGATTGTATTTAATTTATTTTTCAACATAAGACAGAGAATCACATTTATAAGAGATAAAATACATGAACACATGAAGGGTTATGACAACATGTAAACACCATCTTGTATATTCAAAACATTGCCAAATGACAAGCCAGCAATCTATATATGAAACTCAGATGAATTTTTATAAAAATTAAATTGAGTGCAATTTAATTTATATATTTTTTTCATTGATGAAACAAGTAAATTGATATTTTATTTTGTTTTGCGCAAATTTTCATTTTCTTTTTCGTATTTTGAATAAACGAATTTTAATGGCACTTTTTAATTTTTTTTTTCTAAAAATATTTTTGAATTTTTTTTAAATAAAATTTTTAACATGACTTTATTTTCATACTTTGTTCTAAATATTCTCTTGATAGGAAATTTATTTAAAAGAATGCTCAGGTTTGATATACAATATCTAGGAAACAAAAGTAAGTAACATAAACAAAAAATTTAATTAACAAAATACCTAGTTATTCTATAGAATATTAATATTTCATGCATTGCTGGCAAAAGATACAATAAAATAGAATGCAGAAATAAACATTCATTCTTATAATGAAACACATAACACAATTTTTTAGTATATTTGTGTAAAATCAAATGGAATTAATGCAATATCATCCAGTTTTACAAAATGCAGGTTGTAATTTATTCTGTTTTTTTAAAACAAAATTATTTAAAAATACCAATTAAACAAAGGAATTGCTTTTTAAACATTTTATGCATAATAGACTTATTGTATATTGAGAACAAGTTTTGTGTGAAAAAGACTTCAATGATTAAAAAAAAATCACAAGCAAAGAAAGAAAGCAGATGTACCTTTCAAATATTCAATCTTTTATGAGATTATACATAATGTAGTTACAAAAAAGCTGTTAAATATCGGAAAATGGAAAACCATTAATTCTTATAATTTGAATGATAACCTAAAAAAAGTTGGCTTTCTTTTTACATTAAATAAAGTTAGCTCAAAATGACATTAAATTAAATTAAAATCTCAATTTTTAATAGATGATTTTTTATTGCAACTTTTTCAAACTGTAGCCTGTTTTGGTTATAACCTGTGGCAAATCCAAATCAATGATAGCACATGGAAAGCTACCAACAACTTTAAAAATGTATAAAGTAAATACACACATTTAAGCCTTTTAGAAAATAAAAAGAATTTCATGGAATTTTAATTTTTTTTAATTATCTAAACAAATTCATGTAAATGAAATAATTTGCTTTTTTTTTTCGCTTAAGAGGTAAATATGCAGAGATAGATTATTTATATGCAAATAACATAATAACATGCAAATCATAATATTAGGTAAAATCGTTAATATGTTGTTTATTAAATCATTGAAAAACGTTCGTTGTGAAATTGAATTAACCAGCCATTGAAAGTAAGGGTTCAGAATGTGCATTGTCTGGGCCATAAAACTTGTAAACGTTCTGTTCATTAAAGAACAAAATGAGGTATATTAATTAAGGATATACTGATACATGTTTCCATATTATTTATAATGTTTTAATCATTTAGTCAAAGGCTTTTTTGAAGGGGGTGTACGTAAGAAATAAAATAAAATTGCATTGCTAAAATGATTTTTATTTTTAGCATAAATGCTGTTAACATATAAACTTCAAATGTTTCTGTCTTTTTTAAAGAATTGTTCGTTTAGCAGCCTTATTTTAGGATTGCTTAAAAATATTTCGGTAAAATCCTATTTTAGCCCACCTCTGGCGACTTTTTCAAAATCTCGCCAAATCGAAAGTATTTGAATTAAAAGTTTAAGAAAAAAGAATTCTTACCTTTCGCCAAAAAATTCTTATTATTCGCCAAAGGTGGGCTAAAATAAGATCGACCCAATATTTCATTTTTCAAAACTATATTTAAAAACATGCATGCAGTGTCTGAGTCTTAAAAAAGTTCATTCATAAAATGCACATCACATTTCAATCAATGACAAATTCTCAACAAATGAAAAATTTATAAAATTTGAGTGAAAATGCATCATACAAAGTAGGAAACTTTATAACCGACTGATGAAGGACTGGAATCCAATCCAAAATCTATGATTCACAATCGAATGTTTGGATGCAAAAATAAGAACTGGAAACATACATACATAAATATTTATAAAATATATAAATTACATTGGAAACAGATAACAAAAATCACTTAAATCTATACAGAAAGTAACAAGAGACATTGCTATTAATATACAATATTTTTTATCACTGCATCAGATGACTAAAAACACCATGTTCAAAGTGAGAATCATTGCCAAAAAATTTAGACTAACAGTCTTATGGTCACATTATACCAAAATGTGCACCATATCGACAACTGTTACTACGAATGAAGTCACAGCATTTGATTAAGCATATGAAGAAAACTGTAGTAGCGATTCTTGAGGTATTTGTCCATGTACAGTTGTTAAATAACTTTAAATCAAAACTGAGGAAAGCAGATTTTTAACAGTTGAAACCATTTAAACTTTTTAAAATCTAATTATATTATAAAAGAAATATATAATATTCCCTATATTGTTTATGATCTTTGAACTAAGATATACTTTTTCATGTTAGTGTTTTTTTTTTTTTTTTCCAATTGAAAATACCACCTTCCATTTTCTACTTCTTTATTGTGCCAAGGATTTTGTCCCTTTTTCTCACAAGAATTGCATATAGAAATGAAATTATTTTTGTTTAGATAAGCCTTTTTCATTTTGAAAACTAATTTTTAAAAAGTGCAAACTTCGACTGGTGAAATAGTTTGTGTTAAAATCAGCATTTTCCATTCACAACTAAAGTAAACAAGGCCGACTTTCTGACATAGGGCTGACGTGTCTTCCTCGTGATCTGGGCGTCCCGAGTTGAGTCCCAGTTCGGGCGTGGTTGTTCTGTGTTCTATTTGTGAGTTGTATGAATATGCCCCCAGTAAAAAGGGGTTGTTCAAGCGAATGTGAAGCACGAAAGTAGTCATGGCACTTGGGCCTAGCTGGCGCTACTGAACAAACAAGAGACGCTCATATCGGCTTACATCACTGCAAGCTTTCTACCACCGGGCTTGTGAGGTGCCTTAACTAACAACAACACCAACAAAGTAAACAAGAACAAAAATAGTTGGGGTTTGACTGAAAAAAACACAAATGATGTAATTTCGAAATCAAGTTTCAAAATTCAAGCCATGGAAGTCTTTGAAGTGATGAATATTTATGGTGGTCAACAGTCTCTTGATATGTGTGGCTTCACTCGGCCACTGCGACTCCATCAGATGACCACATGTAGCGACTGCGGTTACTGGAGACAGTGCCGATCAAATTCACCCGTTCATGCTGCAATAAATAAATAAATAAAATTCAGTTCATTGAATTCAAGTAATTGCAAATGCTTGAAACATAAAAGTAATATTTCACTAATCGAGTCAACTGTCATATGACATATAATAATATAATTAAAATTAAATACAAATTTTTTTTAATTAACACATATTATTGTGTTAATATTGTAGTCCGTTACAATTATTAGTCCTGGTATAGGGGTAGCATGTCTTTCCCACGTCATCTGATCTTGGTTCAAAATTACGAGGTCCGTACCAAAATAGCCCTCGTGTTGCTTTAAAACGGGACGTTAATATAACTAAACTAAACTAAAGCATGATCTGGGCGTCCCGGGTTCGAGTCCCGCTTCGGGCATGGTTGTGCTCAATGTGTGAGTAGTGAGAATGTGCCCCCCAGTAAAAAGGGGTTATGCAAGCGAATGCGAAGCATGAAGTAGCTTAGTCGTACTGTTGGCCCTAATGAAAAAAACAAGGGACGATAATTATTTAGGTTTAAATTGCTGACAGCTTTCTGTCAGCGGGCTTGTAAAATTACCATAAGTAACAAAAACAATAAGTTTTCAATATTTTTCGATTTCAAGGGGATTATTCTGGGAGAAAAGAAATTAAATTTTGTTATTAAAACATTTTTTGTAATCTAAATGTTTTCAAGTATGCAAAAAATAAACAATAAACAGAATAAAGAACAAAAATTTATTCGAAGAACTTCACTGATATCGGAAAAGCTATGTTGGAATAATGGAAGATACAATAACAAAACAGCTTAATAAATTCAAATCGCTCTGGGAGATTTTATTTTTATAACTAGAGATTCATTATTCCATTACATTACAGTATATTTGGTGCGTTGATAATCATCGATCGAATGTTTTTACCATTTGATAAACTAGTGCCAGCATCCTACCATTAATTGAGAATCACTTCTATTATTTGAATAGCAGCCTTTGACGACCAGCTAGTTCGTCATGAGTAATGCGTTCTAAAATTTTCAATTAAGTCACATATTCATTAGCCTTGAAGTAATTCCGGGCATTGATTGGCCTGATTAAAATTTTTTTTTCTGTGATGTTGCCAAACTACTAAATATGATTTTTTAAAGAGAGCGACAAAAGAAAAAAAATTATTGAATAAATGATTTAGATGTTGCAAACGATTATAGAAACCTTTGCTTTGCATTTATTTTTTTAGAAAATATCACATTTTATATTTCTTTTATTTTATCCAATCACGTGCTAAAAGTTGCATTTTTTTAGACTTGATTTACGATGACAGTTTTTTTTTTTTTTTTTTGAACTTCCGTCATTGTTTTCTTTTATTTTATCCAGTCACGTGCTCAAAAGAAACATGGTTAAGATATTTCTTTAAAAATTCGTTAAAAATAGAGGCTTAAGTTATAAATTAAATCACTGGTACCATTAGACCGCTAATTTTTTAATCTTTAAATTGATGTAAAAATCATGTTTTTGCGATCATATTTTCGGAAGTTATAGCGGAAAAACGTCGAAATTTCGCTTGAATTTTAATTAATTCAAATTCTAATTAAAAATTCGAAAAAAGGGCTCCGAGGTGCACATTTCCGACCTCCAAGGTATACATGTGCCGAATTTGGTAGCTGTAGGTCCAACGGTCTGGCCTGTAGAGCGCCAACACACACACACATTGAGCTTTATTATAAGTACAGATGAGCTGTTTTTGATAACTGAGAATTCTTGGTCCCCAAATATAAGCATCAGTTTTATGCGAGAACATTTACAGAAATTATCGCAAAAAAGCTCTCTTAGTTTAGAAGAAATAAAAAAAAATCATTTCAAAGGTATTAAATCTTATTTTTTAAAAGTATATTGGAATTAAATTTGATAACTTTGAGTGAAATTTGGTAACTCTGAGTGGTGACCTGTATAGCGCAACACTAGCTAAACATTTAACCAAGTAGCACAGTTTGTTCCACTATATTGTACGATATTATCTTCTATACTTATAATAAAGCTCAATGTGTGTGTGTGTGCACGTGTGTGTGTGTGTGTGCGCGCGCGTGTGTGTGTGTGTGTTGGCGCTCTACAGGCCAGACCGTTGGACCTACAGCTACCAAATTTGGTACATGTATACTTTGGAGGTCCGGAATGTGCACCTCGGAGCCCTTTTTTCGAATTTTTAATTAGAATTTGAATTAATTAAAATTTAAGCGAAATTTCGACGTTTATCCGCTATAACTTCCGAAAATATGATCGCACAAACATGATTTTTACACCAATTTAAAGATTAAAAAATTAGCTGTCTAATGGTATCACTGTTTTAA
The DNA here is from genome assembly GCA_026543055.1 of Argiope trifasciata. Lineage (NCBI taxonomy): Eukaryota > Metazoa > Arthropoda > Arachnida > Araneae > Araneidae > Argiope > Argiope trifasciata. Next base: position 50,665 of record JAPMOQ010003521.1, read on the forward strand.
TGTACAACTCAAGCTTCTATTTTTAAAGAATTTTTAAAGAAAAATTTTGACCATGTTTTTTTTATCACGTGATAGGATAAAATAAAAGAAAACAATGCCGGAAGTTTAAATAAAAAAAAACCTATCATCGCAAAATAAATCTACAGAAATCGTGCAATTTTCAGCACGTGACTGGATAAAATAAAAGAAATATAAAATGTGATATTTTTTTTTAAATGCAAAGCCAAGGTTTCTATAATCGTTTGCAATATCTATATCATTAACTAAACAAATCTTCTTTATTTACGATAAACCTGATTGAATTTAGACAGGATATGCATTGAAGTCCCGACTTAATGGCATATTTATGTAATCGTTTGCAATATCTGTATCATTAATTCAATACTTTTTTTCCCTTTCTCGCTTTCTTTAAAAAACATATTTAATATTTTGGCAACATCTCACCGAAAAAAACATTTTTAATATTTTGGAAGCATAACCGATAGTTAAAACTGACTGATTTATAAAATTAAAGAATATTATTAGGAAAAGGTGTACTTTTAGAACTTTCCGTCCATCATCTTAAAGAAAATATTAATTTCAGGCCAATCAATGCCGGGAATTATTTCAAGGCTAATGAATATGTGATTTAATTGAAAATTTTAGAACGCTTTACTCATGGCGAACCAGCTGGTCGCCAAAGGCGGCTATTATGATATAAAATAGAATTTCACAATATTAAACAACATTGCGAATATTGATCAATGTCATACAATATTGTGAAATATTTGTGAGTCTATTATTATCACTAGAGATAAAGATAATTTTATAAAAAGAGAAAATTGTGAACCTTCATCTTTTGTTCGAATATGATCAGTTTTAAAATTTTTCAATAAATAACGACCTTTTCACAGATACGCTCTAAAAAAAATTTGAAAAGCAATTATTGCATCATATTAAAATTAATTCCAGATCGGAATAGGCTGGTTGGTAAGGCGCTGCATTCGCATCCTTTAGGTTGCGAGTGGTGGTTGGCGCCCGTATAAATCTGTCGTGATTAAAGTTCTTCATGTCGAGGGTAATACCGCTGGGGGTACAGGTTCAGAAGTGATCGTTCTCTGGTCCAGATCTAAATTATGATCTGTGGATGAGTGAATGAATATATGTGACGTTTGGCATTGTGACGTGTGAGTAGCTAACTCGTACTCTTGGTCCTAGATGGCGCTATTGGAAAAACAAGACACGCAAAAAATTTGGATTAAATCGCAACGGCTCTTGAATTAGAGGGCTTGCCAATGACAAGTGTCATTAGAAACAACAGCCGCAAGAGCTAATTCCAAAATTTTGTCAATTGGTAAGTTTTTTGGACATTAATGCCTATAGTTAAATGTTGCCAACCATCCAACTCACCTGGACTAAAGATCCAACGAGGAAAGGTTTCAGGAGGTCCCCAGTACTGGGGTGATGACCTGCACCATAAAATGCGACAGTCGCATCCCTCCCGGCATGTTCCATTAAGACATCAAATCCCCCGGGATGCTAAAAAATAAAAGACGGTAATTAAAAAAAATTTTAAGAAAAAAATCCTTTAAAGTACTTTGAATAATATATAATTATCATGTTTTATTTTTTAACTGTTACGATATGGGTAAAGTCAAGTTTGATTTGTTTAGAAGAAAGTTTGCTTGCTCTGTTTTTTAAATAACGCTTAACTTGAAATCTTTTAAAAATTCATTTTTCAGGCGATATTTCACAATTTCTAGTTCTTTTTCATAATTTAACCCGTTCCCTCGCCTGATATCAGGGTCATCTATCTAATTAGATGAAACCTTCTTTGTCATCTTTTTAACACATTTGCTGCCACTGACGCGCTGGCGCGTCAGCATGGCGCTACCTCCCATGCCGGCGACGCTCTGGGGCGACAATCGAGTATGATAAGTAAACTGCTTTAGTTTCAGTTCGGATTTGCAGGTTGAACAATGAGGTTTTTGTGGCACGTTAGTGAAGCATTATTTTTATATTTTCAGTGCGTGGTTTTTAAATTTTGTGTTTAAATTTTTTTTTTGTGCATTTTTAAAAATGGCGGACAGTACAAGTATTGCAGGACCTTCACAGCCTAAGAAAAGGATAATATATTTATGCAGTACTGTTCTACACTGACATTTTGTTTGTAATAAGTTTAATTTTTTTTTCATTTTCTAATATGTTGTTTATGTATATTATACAATATTTGTTACATTTTATAATCTTACATTTACATTTATACATATTTATATTTTACTGTTACATTTTATAATTTTTCATACATTTCACTTCTCTTTATCCAATTAAACGTTTTATTTCTTTTAAACTGTGACTTTATATAATGTGTCAATAATTTCGCAGAAAAATGATGAGACGCGCCAGAGCGTCAGTGGCATACAGATAATAAGTTGAACGTGAGGTGCCACTGACGCTCTAGAGCGTCCGAAATTTTTTTACACTAAACACGAAAATAAAAGGTTTTTCTTTTTTTTCTGGCTTTACTATTAAAATATTAGGAACGTTTTTAATCATTAAAACACTTTTTTTAAATTCGGCTTCTGAGGATGGATATATAAATTTTGGTGGCAGCGAATGTGTTTAACTGTAGTACAGAAGGTGTCATCTAATAACATAGATAGTTTGGTCCTAGAAAAGAACGCAATCTGCGAGTTATCCCGCAGTTGGCAGTCAACGTGTTAAGAATATATTCTGCAGAGAAGGGAAATTAATTTTGCAAAAAAGCGGGATTAATGAGGTCTCATATTTGATTTAATTTAACAAAGAAACATAAGATACACATGATCATAAGCAAGAACTGATTTTAAATTAGCAAAGTAGGTAATTGTAATTGTCTATAACCCAAAATTTCGATATATTTTTTGCCATATTTCTAAGTGTATTTATGTTATTCTTTTATTGAATTTTCAATGACCACATGCTCAAACTGATTAAAAATAAATTCAAATAACATTTAAATATGGAACGTTATTTTATTATTCTCAATGAATTATAGTTTCAAATTTCACATTATGTTATTTAAAAACTTTTTAAAAATATGTTGCTTTATAATTAAAAAAAAAAAATATTTGATACTATAATTAAATAGTACAGTGTTTCTCAAACTTTCAGTATTCACTGCCCAGTTTTCAATGTAGTGTTGTTTTGCTTTAATAAGTTGTTAAATATGTCGAAATGTATTTTATTTTCTATGTGTATGCATGCTTTCCCTTCAGACAGTTAATCAATTTTGTAATAATATTCTCTCTTGAATTTCGCGTGCCCACCCCTTTTATGTATTTGCCCCACCCCACAATGAATTTGCGACACCCTAGGGGGAGGACGCTCCATATGTTGAGAATCGCTGAAATAGTATTGTGATCAAAAGTTACTGTTTTTTTGCTTTTTTGTTTAAAATTGCTTTTAAATTTAAATCTTTATTCTTTTAATTTACAGAATATTGAAACCACCTCTTTCGATAGGGATCTACAACTAAATATTTTGCCAATTTATAAAATTTACTTTAAAAAGCCTAGAATAAATAAACAATATTAAAATAAATAAAAAAAATTGTTGTAAGAAGTTAGAGAGTGGAAAATAGGACTTTAACATTTAGCCCCTAGCAATAAGATAGCAAGCACATAAAATTGAATTTTGTGCGCATATATATATATATATATATATATCGCCGCCAAAGTTTAACTTGAGAACTGATATGCTTGCCAAAAGGATATTAAGTCACAATAAAACTAATAATAAAAAGTAGAAAATACATTCATTAAACATTCATTTATTGTATAAAAATATGCTATAAAAATGATTTAAAACTTTAACTTATACAAAGTATTACTATTTTTATACTTTCTAAAGTAGTCTCAAGCTTTTACGATTTTTGTTTTGAAAAATTTTTTGATTAAAAGAAATTAAAAAGAATGTTTTATACGCACATAAGTGAAAATTAATATGTTAATATAATCCATTTATAATCACTTATACAATAAAGAGATCTTACAATTATTACTTTTTTCATAAAATAGAATATTAAATATGGTCCTACCGAATCTAAGAATGATGTGACATCATATACGTAGTCTTCGACCACAATCCAACAGTCGTTGCGGTTGCAGTGAACAGCCACTTCTGACAATGTATAAGTTGCTTCGACAGTTTTCTGGCGAGGTTTAAACAATCTTTGGAAGACTGTCGACATAGCACTTTCCAAACTTGAATCTTGCATTGTTTTTAATTTTTCAATTTGCCGAATTTGTCTAATAAAAAAACCAGTGTCTTTGCATATATATAGCTTACTTACAAAATGAAGATTATTATGCAAATTCTAAATGAAAATGATTATTCGATGAAATTTAATTCTGTGAACACTTTTGTTTAAGTCTGTAAAAATATGGAATGATTGGAAATATAAATAAGTATTATTTCTTGGTATATGTTCGTCTTATCTTTAATGATGAAATATCAGTTTTTATAACTTTATAATTTTTTTTTTCAGTTGAAGTGATTGCTTATAATGTAAATCAAAAGATTTTTTTGTCAAATAAATCTAGAAGAACAATTCCAACAATAATGATGATGAATGTCTTGAAACGGAAGAGTAATTTGGTAATCGGAGCATCTTTTGAAAACAAATATTCAATTATTAAAAAAAAAATCACTGATGTAACTTAGCTCCAAAGTTACAATGGACGTTTCTTCTTTTTGAGATATTTCTATAAAACAATTTGAGAAAAAAGGCTATCTGTAGGTAGCTCAATTGAAGAAAAGAATCACATAAATTCCTAGAAAGAAAAAAAAATGAATAAATTATCAATCTTTTAAAAATTTCTATCATTAAATAATGCACGATATTATTTCAACTGTTGCGCAAATAAATACACATGAACTGAAAAATATGAGATTTTGAAAAGAACAAAATTTTTAAAATATTACATATCAAGAAAATTTTATGATTCTCAATAATTATGAAGAGCAAAATGTTTTTTAATACATTTGGCACAAGGTAGCACAGTCTGTTGCACTAATACAATATTTTGCGATATTATATGGTGTTAAGCAAAATTCCAGAATATTAAACAGTATTGCGAGTACGCAATATTTGTGTGCTATTAGTATACAGTATTTCGTCGAAATGAACCATCATGAATTCATTAATTAATTATTTTCTCAAGTTACAAATTCCCATAATTCTCGTTATTCATTAATTATATGTAGAGTTAATAAGTATCAAGAACAAAAATTTTCTGTTAAATGAAACACAAAACAAAACTAATTATATTATATTTCTTCAATTTAAGAACTTCATGAAAAAAAAGGTATTTTTTAAAAATAAAATTCAAAGAACGCTGATAGTTTTGGCCTCTCTATCATCAGGATGTGAATTCAAAATTACAAGATCCATCTCATTATAAAATTCGAGCAACTTCATAGGATATAATCCAATTGGTGAAATAATATAGTCCAACTAAATTGAACTAAATAAATTATTCGACCTCAAATATTGTTTTTTCTACGTAGCATACGAAAATCAAAAATAATGAATAAGAAAAAATCAAATCATAAAAATTAACGAGACTTCTCAACAGACAGGTTTTGATTTTTACGTTTAAAAAAATATTTTCTTTTAACACTTAGAAAAATAGGAATATTAAAAGCACAAATCATAAAAGAAAATTACGAAATATACATTATGTATAGTTACCAAAACGAAATGGAAAGAAATAAAATTTAATTCGAGAGTATTTTCTTTCTGAGTAAAATTATTATCTTTAAAAAACAACAACATAACTTCAACTATTATTTTGTTCCTAATCGTGTCAGAATGCGAAGCCAGAGAATAAAAATCAACAAAACAAGCTTTTTAAAAATAGACAGATTTCGATTTTTTATTAAAAGATCTGCTATTTTCATCATTTTAAAATTTTGAGGAATATTAGTGACAAAGTATAAAAATAAAATGTATGAAAAGATCCTTTTAAATTTTCGTCAAGAATAAAAAATCAAGAATTGACAATCGATGTTGAAAGTTATGCCATTCTGGTTTTTTTGAAAACGATAATTTTTGTTTATTTATTCATTTTCGAAATCAATACTGCTTAAAATTTGCTTTAGCAACTGATTATTACAATAATGAGTCCTTATAAAGAATAGAATATTACGAATCCTTATAAGAATAAAATATAGAATATTACATTTTTTAAACTTCTGCAGTTCGACGTGCAATAAATATTTTATCACACAAATTGAATTAATTTATCACAGTTTCATCAATTTCTAGATATTGAAAGAAAAAAAATTATAAAACAAAATCTGTAGTGACAATTAATTGAAATCCTTATAATTAAAATAATTATCTGATTTGGAAATTGGTTTTGCTTCGACAAAATAGGTAATATTGAAAAGCTATTCGATTGATATGAATAGTTTCCTGTTAATTCATTTTTTCACTCCTAGATGTCGCAACATGCAAGTCAAATGGCAGTAAAATGGATGTTCCTCAAAAATTTTTTCTTGGTATTTTATGAAATGAGACAGTTTGTGCGGTAGACAGATTTGACTGGTCAACTAGGTAAGCTAGCCATTGGACGCAAGAGAACCGCGTGGAAATCAATTACATTTTTTAGTAAATTTATAAAAAAGAGAGATTTTATAAATAACAAAATATTAGAATTATAATAAGTATACACAATAAATTATTTAAATCATTATAAAATAAATTAATGTGCAAATAAATAGAATGGTAAAATATATTGGAACAATAATTTTTCATTTACTAGCTTTTTTTAGAAATTTATTGTTTCTTTGCAATCTTTCATAATAATTTGATTTTTTTATATTCGTAAGTAAGAAAATCATTCTTTATAAAAAAATAAAATAATAAAACAATAATAAAATGTAAAAGTAATAAAATAAGATTAAACTGATCGAAAATGTTATAGTTAATGATCGCGATTTTTTTTTTTTTTTGCATTTTCCTTATTATATCAGTTTGGAATATTGACTTTGCTATATAATAGTTTGTTTTAGTTATATTGATTGCACTATCATTAAAAAAATCCATGCATCTTCCAGTGGATTCCTGCTTATGTAGGAATCGACGGGAATGAAAGCGCTGTTGCCCTCACCAAAGCCTCCCGTGAGTTGGATAAACTAAATTCTGCCACATCAGAAGATGCAAACGCATACTTTTTATACAAACTCTCAAACCGTCTTTCATTCCGTATCCCAATTGCCCCTGATACCTTTCTTCAATCATTGCAAGACTCACATGCCACTTAAAGACATGAAAATAGCCCCATACAAGATACTATCATTTGCAGGCATTGCCCCTCATCACAGTTAAGCCCAGAACACATCATCAACTGCCCTGCCATCTTTGGACTCTTCGTCCTTCTTGCGAGGGAATGTGGTGATATCTTAATAAGCCAGATAACATCTACGGGATTGAGCAATTGCTTTTGTCCTGTGGTTATGTTACTAGGCTTCAGACCCAAAGGTCCCGAGTTCTATTCCGAGCACATCTCACCTTCCACATGGTGGCCTCGAACAATGAACCTTCAACCTTCATGCAACTGATGTGGCGCCATCTACCCGCAACCAAAAGTCGTCAGATTCACTTGACGCAACAATTCACGCACACTCGCCATAACGCTTAGCGTACTAAAAAAGCTCTCCTCTCGCCAAACAAAGATGGGTACGGCGCATTAGACACAACAGCTACATACACCAACCACTCACTCAACAAACCAATTCATCACCACTCAACAACAACGCATATCGTTCGTCAACTCACTGGAGGGCGAGTCTGTGGTGATATTTTAATAAGCCAGATAACATCTACGGAATTGGGCAATTGCTTTTGTCCAGTGGTTATGTTACTAGGCTTCAGATCAAAAGTCCCGGGTTCTATTCCAAGCACATATCACCTTCCACTGGAAAATACCTTGTTCAGCCTTCAAAGTCTGAGGCTCTCTGAGCTCATTCTAAAGACTTTTAAACACATTTGAACATTTTATTATTCATAGAAAACGACAGTAACGACATTTAGTCATATTAGCTTCTCGTTTTGTAATAATACATGAATTATCTTAGATCGGATCTCTTAATTTTGAGCCCCTGAGCCGGTTTTCCTCTCCCAAGATTCTACAACTATCATATGCTTCCGATTTCCACGACTAAACTTCTACATCATTCATAATGCCAGATTTAACCAAGTTCAGACATAAAATGAACTTTTCACGGAACTTTATTATAAACCTGGTGCTTTCCAACTTCAAAAATGAAACTTATTACTTAGCTATTGTGGCCCTCTTCTGATCGGCGAACTTATTATGTTTTATAGTACTAACAGTTTTTTCTTATTTTTGAATAGGCTCAAAATTTGGGGCAGATATATAGATTTAGTGCCAAAATTATGTGTTAATATTCTTTAGCTTAACTCTGCTCGCTTAAATGCCCGAATTCTTTTATAATAAAGATAAAGCGAATCTTTTCTTTGACAGATCTCAACTAGAATTCTCCAAGTTTGGCTGTATTTTGCCCTTATAGAACTTTTCAGGTTCTATATTCCAATTCATATTGATGAAAAGACAAAAGAATTTGGAACCAAAAGTTTGATTCCAATCTACAGTTTTGGTGCTATAATTGCACGCCACGTATCATCAACCGCATTTCGTTTTTGCATTACCTTGCTCATATGTACAAACAAACACACGTAATTCTAAAAAAATATTTTGTTTCGTCTTTCGCTATTTTAAAAAACTTAAATCCTAAAATTTTTATCAGAATTTCAAATTTGACTATAAAAAAAATTACACATTTCATTCTTAAGTTACGCATTTGCGCGTTTTGAAGCAAAAGAGGGAAAAAAATCAATTTCGACGATTGCCAGAATATCATTTGAATTCTTTCATCTTGAAAAAAGCCTGAAAGTAAAGTTCGTGACTAAAGATCCTTAGAATATTTCAATAGGATGACTTAGATTATCTTCGAAAAATTTATCCTTTAGCAAAAAAACTTTACATGGTAAGAAACATGTTAATAATGTCAGAGGAGTTGTTCTTTTTTTATGCTCATTACATGTCATATAGGAAAAAGAATTAGCAAGTAATTAGAAGATCCCAAGTAAGCTAATTTAGGGGGACACAGAATTTCAATTTCGCGACCTAGCCAAAGTTTCGGAAAGTAGGACAGTATTTTAGAGGGTGAGATCTTAGTTAACAGCATTATTTCAGGTTAAACTATTTTTAATGCTTGCTCCAAAAGCTAACTTTCTGCTTTTCATCTTTTCTAATAATAATGGGGAATATGTGTATGTGTCTGCTGTTTCTCCATTGGTCAGACCGATTGAACAAAAAATACTAAATTTGGTACTGGCCCACTTAGAAAGTAAAAAAGTGCACCAATTTTGAAATTTCAATTAATGAAAAGTAAAAAAGTTTGGTATTTTACTGTTATAACTTCTGAAAATATTACATGGCTTACATGACGGTTCAACAGCGGAATCGAGTCTCCAACCTGAAACCCACCAATTCGAAGCTGACATTTTATCATCAGGCCACAGCAGCCTTAACGACTAGTAATTTAATGCTGCGCAATAGTTGTGGTTAAAAGTTATCTAAGTTTCTAGTACCAAAGCTGAACTGAATCCTTATTAAATTTTTAATTAATATATAATAATAATTAATATTTTATATAACTAATATGTACTAAAATAAATAATCATTAAATTAATATATGTATAAGTATTAGTATTCCTTTTGTTTAATCAAGAGTAATAAAATATTTGGTGGGATTTAAAGATATTTTTCAGTATTGAAAAATTAACAACTATTGTAATACTTTGGGAAGAAAACAAAGCTATTTGAAAATGCTATAACTGATTTGTGTATTAATACTGTTTAATGTCAGTTTGAAAAGCAAAAACATTGGGATATCGCAAAAAACCACAACTATAGGAATATTTTCAATATAAACCTTTTCACACGCGTTTTTGAATGACTTTGAGGATATTCAACACTTTCTGTGAATAAAGTCATTAAGTTTCAGAATAAGTTTATCACATTATAACATATTTCTCATTTGGCATTTAAAAAAAACACTTATAATTTTTTGACAACATTGTTTATTATTTTTAGTTTTCAATAAAATAATGCATTTGTAAAATGTTTCCTTAATTTTTATCTTACAATTATTCTTATCAGTTATTTGGATCATATGCCATATACTGCCTTATTATAAAGTAATTTTCATTCGGTATTTTAACTAGAAAATAGTTTGATTTTTTTTTGGCACTTGCATCGTTTATTACTTTTAAACTTAAAAGGATCAACATATTTGGTGAAAGTTTGGTTAATTTTTGTATTTTACTTAAGCATTTAAATCAAATTCAAATTGTAAAGCAATACTCATTTGGAAATTTAACTAGAAAAACAATGTTTGAGTTTTTAAAACTTTTATGCATACAAACTACAAAGAACGTACTGTAATCTCAAAAATTTTGAACTCGAGATTTTGACAAATCCCCACGATTCAGACACCTTGAGTTCCAAAAACACATTTGGGAAATGTTCATCTGTGACAAAAATAACACGCATAAAAAAATGTTTTGAAATATGCGGATGAAATGTGATATACGATATGTATAACTCGTTCAGAGAAAATCTGTACTGTTTAACTTTTAGAATATACATTAACATGACAGCTATAAAATAGAGAGACAAAATTTGGTAAACAGGCTTAATATTTATAGTTTAGAAACCTATTAAGTTTTGAGCAAAGTGCAACAAATGGTTGCCTTTTTCTACTTACAAAAACCTGTAAGTGCAATAACTCAAAAGCGCTTAGACTTTAATCTATCACATTTGATGTGGAATTACGTGACTACAAGTGCAGATTTGTTTCAAATTTTTGTTTTGATTGGTTGAGAAAATGCGTCTAAGATACAAATTTGGTTTTCGGATATTATCAACTGCCTAGAAAGGATAATTACTAAAAATCTCATCAAGGATCATTGGACAAATTCAGTGAGAATCGTTTTTCTCGCCAAATATTATTATTTGATAATTTCTGTATGCCTATACCTTGCGAGACGAGCACTGCGATAATATTAGATTGTGTGCGAGAACTTATTAGAGAAACGCTCTCACATTTTTTTAACATTTTTTTTTTACTATTTTTAGACTTCAAATAATTTTTTAGGGGAGTGGTTCGTTAATTTTTATTATTTCATTACAGATTAATTATCTGAATCGCCTTAACATTTCGTTTGCAACGTACAAAAGAATATCTAAATAAATAAAAATATTAACATGATAATTAAAAAAATGAAACGTTATAAACTTAATAACCATCTGCTTTTAATTTCAATATAACGGTGTATACAGCTTAGTTTGAATGCAATATAGCAGTGTGAAACCTAGTTTAAGTTTAATATAGTAATGAATTTAAATAATTAGAGTTTAGTTCAACAATGTGTAACTTGAATAACAGCAATAAGACAATGACTTTTAGGTGCACTGCTTCCTTGGTTGATTTTTATATTCTATTTAAACCCAGTTTTCTCTGCTGTTGTACTTTATATTTTGATGGTAAAAATATCGTTTACAAAGAACAATTGTCCATTGTAGACTGAAACACGTGGCACGAAGCATGACCAAAAAGCAGTCTGGGCCTAATTTAAGAAACTATTAGAAAGCGAAAACTATTCGATGGCAGACACCTTGTTCCAGAAACAACTAATAATTCGATTTCATAAACCACACACTATCTTCCAAAGAGGAGTTCAAAATCAAGGTCGCCATACACATGACCATCTGCCATCCGCCAAGAACAATATGAGATCGTCAAAAAAGTGCCAGAACAAAGGTCACCTCGGCAGGCGCCAAATTAGTGAAGCAAAAATACTAAGCGATCGAATCCTTTGGGCTGGATGCCAGGTGTGTTGAGGAGGCACAGATTCCGCCCCAAGAGGTGGTTAGGAGAACAATGCTAAGATGCAGGTCCTGGAGCCAAAAATGGTGGAACCGAAATAGAACAAAGAACGCGAGACACTTAAAAATGTTTAAAGTTAGATGTTGCTTTGGTCTTAACAAGTCAGCCGAGGCGAGGTTCGGTCGTTTTCCACGAAAAACAAATGGCGGATCTGGTTTCAGCGTTTGTGTATCGGTTCCTATTGTGTTCGAAAATCGAACTGTTCCATCGTAAGGCAATTTAGAAGTTAATGGGAGATCTCATGGAAGGATTTGTGTGATAAGGTACACAGTTATTAAGGTTTTTGGAAAGAGATCAATTCAGGAATTTAGATCTAAAAATTATTATAGAATCCAATTAAATTCCACAATTTTATAACCAAGAAATGCTGCGATTATTGATGTTTGGATGAGGCATATAGCCAAGATGGAGATAACGCTTTATGTGTTGAAGGAGATGTCCCGAGATATTAAAGTTAAAATTAGGTTCAAAAATTCAAATTAATTTTTTGGATAAGAATTTTTTTAGAAAGAACTTTGAGTATATAAAAGAAGTACTAATGAATAAAGTCCCGTTAAATTTATTATTATAAAGACGAATAAAAATAAATAAAAGATTTATTGACGAATTAAATTCATCATCCGTAATTTAGGCAACATTTTTATAACACTAGCTGTTAAATATGCGCAAAGGGTTAATTTGAAAGCATTGTAATGGTTTGTAATGTTTTGCATCAAAAATATTTTCTGTTTTTCATAGCTTAGATTTCAACATTTTTATCTGATTTTAACTATTTCATGATTGATTGATTATTTCCTAAATCACTTTTATCAATTTAATACAAAGCGGTACAATTTTAAAAATATTTTGAATAAAATATATATTATATTTGTAAATAAATTAATTTTATTTAAGTATATTTGTATAAATTTTTAGCTATATTATTTAAATTATTAAATATTATTATATAAACGCTATATTATATAATAATATTTGCTATGAATTATCATTAAAAATATTTTTTTTAATATATTTTCTTGATTAAGTGCCTTATAAACTGAACTGCCTTGCATTAAATATCTTGATACAAGAGATTGAGAAGATAAAGCACAAAAAGAAAAAGAATTATCTTATTTTTATTTATTTATTTGAAAAAGACAAAAATTTATCTTTTTTATAATATTATTCTTATTTTCGTATACTATTTTCTCTTTTTTAAAATTTAATTTAAGACACAATCTACAATAATACTTTTATTGTAATGATACAATTTCAATTTATTCCATAGTTCCATCAAAGCAATTAATTCGTTCTTTTGCTAGGTAAAAATCGTTTTCCTTCAGCTTAAATTCTGAAGTAGGACTTTCATTTCCATTGTTACTTCGTAATCTCAATATATATTTTTAAATATGCTCATATTACAGTTTGTAGCAGAATTTTTTTCAGTCATCCTATAAAATGGTCAAATTTTAAATAAATATATTCAATATTAATAATTTAATTACTAGGAAGGCCAATATTTTGAACGAACAAGCTGGTATACAAAAAGGATCGTTATAGTAACAAAATAATAATACATTGCCATTGTTTTCGATTATATTCGTCATGTAAGAGAAATAATAGAAATAATATTAGTCAACATAATTTTGCTTCAGAAATTATTTTTATTATTACTGAAATTAAGACAGTAACGTCTGTTGTTTCTGAATATTTCTATTACTTTTGGTATTATCTTTACTAATAATAGTGATGAATGTGTGTATATATTTGTGTGGGAATATTTCTTGCCGCTCAGGCCATTTCATCTAGATCTATCAAACGTGGCACATATATGCTTTGGAGGGCTGGGAAATGCACAAAACAGGTGTTTTTTGAAGTTTAAAAAATTTTTAAATAATTGAAAATTAAACGAGAAGTTAGCATTTTTTCACCATAATTTCCGAAAATATAACAACACAAAAATAATTTTTACATAATCTAGAAATTGAAAAAAAAAATTCCCATTGATACCAACTTTTTACATTAAGATTTTGATTCAATTTTTTTATTAAAAAATTAATAACTATTTCAACAGTTTAATAACTGTTAATTGTTTACGACAATACAATTTGTAGCCGAAATAAAAATCAAATTGCTTTCATTATTGCCATTAATATTTTCTAAAAATTCCATAATCATCCCATTTTTGATGATTAAAATATAAAGATTTAACTTGCTTATCCCCGTTGAGTAAAAGAGCCGCGGAGGCCTGGTGGTCAAGTCTCGGCTTCGAAACCAGAGGGTTGCATGGTTCGGGACTCGATTCCACCGAAGAGCGTGTGAGGGGGTCTCTTGCACGCATGTGGCGAGGCGTGGTGTGGAGAGGGGGTACCTGTTCAGGTGTCGTCCTCATCATCTGACCGTGGTTCAAAATTGCGAGGTCCGTCCCAAAATAGCCCTCGTGTTGCTTTGGAACGTGACGTTAACATAACTAAACTAAACTAAACCCCGTTGAGTAAAAGTAAGTAAAATTTTTAACATTTACTTAAAGATTTAAATTCAGGAACAAGGAAAAATAAACGTGAAAAACTTCAAAGATCTGTCATTTTTAAACACTGCTAGTGTTTTCGGTATAAGTATATTTAAGGAAAAGGTAGGGAAATGCATAGCACCATATAAAGAGGGATATAAGGTTTCTAAAATAGCAAGAGTTAAGAAGTGTAAAAATATTTTGCTAAGGGGACTGTTAAAAATAAATTATATTACATTATTAATATCGGCGATCAAATATTGCTGCTGCTAATGATGACGTGTCAGCGTTACCACGGAAAGGGGATGCAGTAGCTTCTGAGGGTAGAGACAAATGTGTACCCGAGGGCAGAAGTTTGACTTCTAACTCATATGAAGATGACATTTTCACAATCGCTTGCACAACCCCTTTTTAAAGGGGGGGGGGAGGAAGCGCTTTCACACACCTCACAGATAGAACACAGGAGGAGAAACAACTATGACCGAACCAGAACTCGAACCCGGGACATCCAAATCTTGGTGAAGGCGTGTACCTTTAGGCCAGGACGCCGGGTATCAAATATTACTAATATAATAAATAAATCAGTTATTTTACTTGTCACTCCAATATATTGCTTTTCTTCATGTGCAATACCGCGTGAATTCGGTCCTTCAAACACCGTCATTGTCTAGTTCGACAACCTTCAATTGCTTCTAATTTCACGAAAGATATGATTTCACGAATTTCGTCTGACGTCATTCCACCCCCCACAAGACATGGAGGTAACACATAAGAAATGTTAAGTTATCTGTAATATCTCTGAAGTCAGCAGTTTTGTTGCTGAGTCATCAGAAAACTTGAATAAATGATAGGTAGAAACTCGTGTTTATCAATAATATCAACCATTCAGTTTCTTCTCGACAAAAATCAGAGGAATTTCAGATGCCTTTGACTTCAAAAATATGAAAATTGATTTAATTTGACAACGTTCTCTGCGAACATCGGCACTGATGTTGCAGCAATGTTTTCTGGTCCTCATCTTAATTTTTTTAGATATCTTTAAAACTCCCTCAATTCTCAAACTAAGCACTTGTATCAAATTATGGACTATAAAATTCCTTAAATTTTCAAGTTTTTATTTTACTTCAAGTTTTAATATATTTGCAAATATGTATTCTAATATGCTTTTTCATTTTCAGTATTTCACGACTCCCTAGATCATCAAACCCGCATGTTAATAGCATGAAAATAAAGTTTTAAGAATGTGCTTTCACTTAAAAAAAATCGTAGTCGGAACACCATTTGTTATATTTTTATTAATTTTTAACAATTTTCAAAAGTTTTCAGACTCTCTATATTTTTGCGATTGGGGCGTCACTTGGAACCCCATGTTATAAGGGGATTCATTATCTTCCTGATGCCTACTATCAACGTTATGAATTTGTCGACCGAATTCGGCAATAACTTGTATATGAAATCGACCGAATTCGGCAATAACCTGTACATGATATCGACCGAATTCGGCAATAACCTGTATATGAAATCGACCGAATCCTGCAATAACCTGTATATGAAATCGACCGAATTCGGCAATAACCTGTATATGAAATATTCAGGATCTGAACGCAACCATATGTTTTCTTGTGAAGATCGATAGTTCAGTTATATTAATGTATCATTTTAAACTAACATCTGCTATTTTGAGACGGATCTTGTAATGGTGAACTGTGTCAGATGACAAGGTACGACACCTGAGATGAAGCCCTTTTCCTTAAACTTCCGCATCAAAAGGAAGCCATATAGCCATGATGAATTTAATCTTCACCAGACGGTTTTACGGTGGAATCGGGACTCGAATTTGAGTCTTCCCCCCTCCCTCCGCTGCCGAAATGGAGACTTTATCATCTGGCCACTTGCGACAAAGGATAGCGAGAACATATTTAACTTAAAATGGATGAAATTTCCAATCAGTTTCTTTACTAAATTTTGGATTGATACCAAAATAACCTGGAAACTTTTAAAGTGAGAATAAAGTCCTCTATTTAAGCAATAATTATTCCATTTGGTATTTGCTTGTGTTAAAAACAAACCCCTTAAAATGTATATTCCAAAATATTTTTAAAAGTAAAAATAAGAAAAACACAAAGTAGTATGATTATAGACTTCTGCTTTCATTTCTAAAATAGGTTTTTTTAACGTTAATTTAGAATGTACAGATCTTCAAATAACTTCACTCAAAAGCCTCCATTAATTAACTGAGTCTTTTCGAAGAAATCAAGTCAACTGATCTTACAAAGAAATCAAGCCAATTGCATGAGCTATTACATTAAGGTCACATAAGACATGTAATCTTATTCGTGATTGGCCTAAAAAGATGTAACCCGTACGGGTTGGAATACAAAAAAGTTTCTGGAGGGCATTCAAACCAAAAAAATATATATTATTCAATTTAGATTTAAGGCTCAGAGTGAGAGAAAATTCTATTGTTGTCTAAAAATAAGAAGATATCAGTCAACAGTTTGGATAAAATAGAAACCATTGCTGCGAAAAGATACGTAAATAAGTATCGTATCTCGCCAAAATAACAACAACAGTTGAGAATGGGTTTCTTAAGCCAATATAGCTCACGTCGATGCAGGAGACCGCATGTCGATTTGCAGTCAAGGTTACTGACTTGAAAACTTTGGCAGAATAGTTTTTGGGATAAAAAGTAATTGGGCAATTTAAAAATGTTTTTACTAATTTTTTTCAACTAGACAAAAAAAAATATCTCCCGTTATTTTCAAGAAATGTGATCATCATATTTCATTAAATGTAAATAGAATTAAATGCAGAATTATTATTCATAGTAAAATTATCTGAACATGCTAGTACTTACAATATCAATGTATTTAATGTTTAACTATTCATAACTTTTTTGACACCAATTTCAAAATTTGCTTGTAGAAGAAAATAGTAGCAGAATTTGTGTATGAAGGAAAATAGCAGTAGATTTTGCTTTTCGAGAAAAAAAGCAGCTAATTATGATTTTATTCTACTTGCTTAAAGGGCGAGAAAATGACACTTCCTTTTTAAATCTACGGTTAATTTTTTTAAAAACGTTAAATTAAGAAGTGCTTTAACTGTATGAACTATTTGAAATTTTGAACAGAAAATATTCATTTCAAACTTTTTTCATACAGTTTTTTTATTCGTAAAATGTAGAAGCTATAGAATAGCTTAATGAATTGAAACTGAATTAATGCTAAAATAAACAAGCAGTATAAAAAAATTAATTCAATTCCTACTTAGGCAAACAAGGATTTTTATTTTAGTTACTTTTTATTAAATAATTATTAAAAAATTATGGATTTTCGCAAGATTTGAACTTCCATTCTTCACCTTTAAGTGAAAAAAAAAACCCCACCGAAATCTTTGCATTTTACCGATTGAGATACTGCTTGTTGATTTCATTTTTCATTAAAAATCGCTAAAACTATATTTAAAAGATTAAAAATGGATTAAATTTAATAAATACATCAATAATTGAAGGAAAAAAAACCCTATTTTATCGTCATCCACTACAAGTTTAAAATAATGTATTTGAACTAGAGTGAATGAATAAAAAACTTTTATTAACGATTGAAAATTTAAATAAAACATATATATAAATAAATATAAGGAGAGTGTGAGCTAATAGTAAGAACTGAAAAAGCTGTATGTGTTGAGCAATTATTTAATATTTTTTAAATCAAAAATAAAATTTGATAATTTATATGAGTATCATATAATTTTCTATGTTAATATTATGACCTTAAAAATAAATGCAATTTAAAAATAATAAACATATGAATTCTAAAAACAAAACAAAAAAATCTAAATTACGATTATGAATTATATATATATTTAAATTTTTAATATTCATTTCAAAATCGATAAAATCGCTTGCTGATAGAATATTTGATACCTCGGAATATTTATTGTTAAAAAGCATAGAAATATCTTCCTTTGCAAAAAAATTATATCAATATGAAAAGGCTTTAAATTATCAATGGTTATTCAAAAAATAAAAACTTTAATAACTTTAAAGCAACTAATTTTTGTTTTTACTTTTAATTTAAAGGCTAACAAATACTTTAATATAAATGGAAATTTGCTGTATATTACTCATATTTATTTAAATAAGCTACTTTAAAATTTAAAAAATAATAATATACAACTTAAATAAGGTATGTTTACTCATTATCTATTCAAAAATCAAGATAAAAAGTTAACTGCACACACATGATTAACGAGGAGACAAAAAGTGCTTTACAAATGTTTCACAATTTTGCAATCTATTTCAACTTTCATTCACTTAAAAACCTGACGGATTAAGTCCATTGACACCATTCTATTTATTAAAAAAATAACATCATTTTCTGTCAGCGAAAAAAAGAATACTATCTACGTCATGCGGTAGCTCTATGAGATTTCTAGAGCAATAGAACAAGAGAAGCTTTCACCCAAATCTCCAGTAAAACAGACTCAAGCTAAAAGTGGGGAACGAAGCGCTTTAAACGCAAGACGTAGTAGGGTATAGGAGGGAAAAAACTTAAAGATGAAAGACAGAACTCAAATTAAAAGAGGAAGAAAAAATTAAAAAAAGAACACCCCACCATATCACTCTTGATAACTACAGGTACCCCTTTTCCCCAAGGCTGTAACTGAACTTAAAATAGGATCAAAGTGCAGCGTAAGGCTTTTCCCCCCCTCGCCAGATTCTGGGCCACAGCGACGGTCATAGCGAAAAGCGACTATTAGACCCAGATCGGCAGTCAGACGACGAAGAATCAGTTTGTCGAGCTCCGTCTTCAACGAAACGAACGAAACATCTCAAACCTTTGTGTTCTTTTGAAGAGAAAAAGGAACTTAAAACAAAATGGTTGACGTGAGCTACAGATGGAGGAAACCCCTTCTTCTGATGTACAATGACAACTACAGGTACGGAACCAACCTGTACGTTCCAGTCGTCAATTCCTTGGACCATCGAACCCGTGACTATCCGATCATCCCTCAATATATTCCAACTGGACCAGCACCTCTTCCCAAGGTTCCACTCGCTCAGTATGACCTGTATGCACCTGTCTCCTATGGTTATGGAAGGAACCTTCTGAAGCCCAGGACCCAGGAGGTACCACATAGGAGCCGAATATCCAGCAGGTATTTTCCAATCTACCATGGCATGGACGTCCCATTTTAACCATTACCATTAGATATTTTAACTTTGGTGATGATTTTCCTCCTCGTGCCATCACCAACCACCCTAAATCTGATCTGTCAAGACACCTCGAAGCTTTAGAATTGGAATGTTCTGAGTGAGAGGGCCCTTTTGTAAGCCGTCCCTGGAATGCCAAATTTTCAAGACTTTTTCTCCCTTCTGTGTTGCATCGATATAGCATGACTGTAAAGTTTAAACAATGATTCATCCCAGTGATTCCTATGCACTTGAAGAATAAATTTTTAGTTGACATTAGCTTAGAGCATGGATAGTTTTTTTTTTCAAGCCATACTTCAATACTGTGAAAAAATTTTTTAAGAAATGCAGATTTTTCTGAATTTTTCGTGAAAACAGTTCTAGTCGCTTTAAGTTCTGATCTAAAAATAATCTTATGTGTGATTGCAGAAACGGCTTTAACCCAAAGTAGTAGCAAGTTAATTTTATCTACTTCCAAGTTGCCATTCGCACTTTAAAGAACATATTTTCCAAAAGAATGACTAATGAACATTCTGCAAGAACAATTTGCAAAAAGAACAGTTAGATATTTCATCCTGCAGAAGAATCCACATTTCCTGTAGAGAAAAACGAAACATTCGTAAAATTTTATGTGTTATTTGTGTTACACCTTTCTTCTTAAAGCCTGCAACTCTCAATCACATTTTCAGCATCTTGTTTCTGTGTTTTTATGTGGACCATACTGACATTTTTTCCATGACTTTTCATTCTTTTTTCCAAAATTCTGCGCGACAGAATGCTCATGTATGCTGTCTACCTTTATATAAATCCTGTGTGTGATTCTTATCCAAAATTTGATATGTTGAAACAAATTGTGTCTGTGTTATGATTTCTTATAATATATTTAAAAAAAAGAAAATGCATGTTATTCCAATTCAATTATATGTTTCTTCTTCTAAAATAAACGATTTTATAAAATTTTATATTGATTATATGAATCTCAGAGCAATATTGTGTTCATATGACCATATTGTCATTCATATTTATATTCATATTTAATATTCATTACAATATTTTCAGACTGCTCTTTTCTGTTTTCTTATTTTAAATATTTTCACATAACATTTTAAAGTCATGATTAGAGACATTATTTCAAGAAACTATATTATTATTTCTAGAATTCTAGTTATATAAAAATCAAAAGATTTAATAATTTAATTAAAACATTAAATATTTATAAAGTAAATGTTCATCAGCCGTGTATGTATGTTATGTTTTTAAAAATCTAAATATTGCAAATAGTTGCACAATCTTGTATAAGATTTTTCATTAAAAAATTTTCTTATTGAAAATAATCACTTATTCAATTTTGTATCATAATGTAATTAATATTCATCATATGCTAGCTCATAAAAGTTTTAAAATCATACATTCACTTATTGTAATAAATTTTTGTTCTTTATATTGAAGTACTTTTTTGTTGACTGAAACAAAATAAATTTGATTTTTCAAAAATAGAAATAAGGAAAATGTATTTGTTTAAGAGAACAAAAAATTTAAGTGATTTGGGAATTGATAAATGAAACAGAAGTATATTCAACAAATATAATTCTTATTATATGTTCAAAAAATAAGGAAAATTCTTAGAAGAATTTTTTAATATATTAACGGCAACAAAGTTTTAAGCATAAAATGTTTTTGCTTTTCAATTTTCATGTTAGAATAAAATTTCAATTTAAATAAAATAAATAATCCAGGCTGATAAAGAATTTCTTTAAATAACATATGAATACTAATTTTGTAACTATTTTCTTAATCAGATTTTCTTCAGATAACAAAAAATGCTAGCTAGAATAATTTTATCGTCTTTAAAAATTAGGTATAGTAAAAATAGAAGTCGAAATGCAAGAAAATTTATGGCTCGATAAATAAAGTCGTTTGGCCCTTAACTAAAGTTTATACAATCGTAATCATTATATTTAGGAAGACGTATTTGTCTTTAGAGCTGAATAATTATTTGAAATCAAATATTATAAATATTAGATTATATAAAATATGAATAAAAAAGTCTTATATTAGCATAAAAACAAGTACATAAGACGAATTCAAGTTTCTAATTTTTTTAAAAAAATTAGCGATATTTCAATCGTTAAAGCTAAAGCAGATTCTATCTTGAATTTTTTGCTCAATTAAAGGACAAATGACATAATATTTTAAAAAATTATGGGGAAAAATTGATTCTTCAGAATTCCCCCCCACACCAAAAAAAATTAGGTCTTCACAAAAACACCTTGATACTCTATTTCCCCCCTAATAACAGGATTATCAAAATTTTAAGGCAAAATAATAATAGCCAGAATTCTTCTGTTGCGCAGACGATATTTTTATAGCAATGAATTAGTAAAATTATTATGACTTAATGAGTTTTCTATTTTCGATGGAATAAATTTTTTAAAATTTTGTAACTTTTATTTAAAAACAAATTTTTATTTACAAAAATTATTTCTGAAAAGTTGAAAATGGAATACTTTGCAAAATGTGAAAAGAAAACGAAATGAAATTAATTTTATTTTGTTGAATGGTTTTATAAAAAGTTAAGTTTATTAAATGTTGCTAAAAGTTTAGTTTATTCCAAAAACGGGGAATGATCTGAATTAATAAATATGTCAGTATGAATTTTTTATATCATACGAAATATTATTTATCTTTATGAATAATTAAAATGATAACATATTAAGCAGGCTCCATATAACATACTGACTTTAGAATTAATAGTGTATACTGAAAATATGAGGAAAGTGAAACTGTTTTTAAAAATTTTAATTAATTGCAAATTTAGCCAAATTTTGATGAAACTTTTTCCACAAAAAATAATAGTCATCCAATCATAAAATTCAAAAAAGCATATTTTTGGGGATTTCAATTTAATCATCTTCCAATTTTTTTTTCATTCCCAAAATTGAAACAACCACAAAAATAGTATGACCTTTAATTCAAAATATAATTTTAAAAAAATATTGTAACAGCGTAAAATCAAATTTTGAGCAATATTTTCGTAAACTATCATATGAATTCACCGTAACTTTTATTTGAATTAAAATTTCCCGAAAAAATTGAGGTGAATATTTTTATCTTCTAAGATATTTTCAAATTCGATAGCTATAGGTCAATTCGTCTGCCCATATACCCACTCACCCATCCATATATATATATATATATATATA
>JAPMOQ010003521.1:84331-129210 GCA_026543055.1 Argiope trifasciata
TTATTGAAATATCGCTGTTCTAAAAATGCAAATGTTTTAAAAAATAAAAGAAAAACATTCTTCACTTTAAAGAGAACATTCCAAATACTATTTACCAGAAGAGAAATAGCAATAAAAAATTTAGTTTCAAATGTCTTTGAGGAAATATTTAATATATTCAAAAGAAGAAACAATTGTCCATGCATACCAAAGCGAGTAGAAATCAGACTGATTAATTACTTATTCACTACAAAATTTGCACAGATTGACCCGAGATAAAAAAAAAAATCTTTTCTTTTTTCTTTGAAAAATGCGTCAGAGTGCAAACTGATAAAAATCAAAAGAAGATAAAAAGAACAGGGCAGTTAAAAACTTATTTGGCGGTTACTCAATGATAATATTATCCTCAACCAGATTGAAAGATGAGATTTGATAAAAAAAAATTTCTTGGAAGACTTCATTTAAAAAAATCACTGTCATAAAAACGCAAATACTTTTAAGAAAAAAATAATATCTTTTAAATTAATCTTGAATCATGCAACCTTAATTTTTTTAACATTAATATTTCTCTTGATTTCATTGCATAAATTTTCAGGTAGCTATTTATTAAATCATTATTAAGGGAAGTGTCTGAAATGCATAATTGTTCGTAATAATGTTCATAATTTTTCTTAATAATTTCACTTATTTTCCTTTTTATCAATTGTTTTGTCTGTCTATTTTAATTTGATTGGCTATTCCAAAATATAATGAATTTAGCTCTGTCGTTCTATAAGAACATGATTTCATATTTAGTGTAAATTTACATATTATTTATCAAATCCTTATTAATGGAAGTCTTTGGCAAAATTGTTCCTAATAAAGCTCATAATTGTTCGTAATAATTTCATTTACTTATCATATTCAAATTTTTTTCTCTATCTCAATTTAAAATTATAATTTGATTCGAATATTCAGAAATAAAATGATTTTAACTCAATCGTTCTATAAGAACTTTTCTGAACACTAAGAACGAGATAATAAAATGTAATAAATTGTTATTCTTAAGTAATAAATTTTCCCTGAAGTCTATTTATTTCAATGATTTTGTTCATAATTTTTTTATTTCAATTATTTCCTTGTATTTGGTTTCAAATGTACCGAGTGATCCAAAAGTCAAGACGAATTTTAAAAATAAATAATTCGAAAACAAATAAAGATAAAAAAAAAAGAGGCGGTTTGCACTAAACGGATAGAAAAGAAGCCAGGCTTTGTGTATCAACTTCAGATTTCTGATGTAGGATTATGCAAAGCAACAAGCGATATAAAAGGAGCAATTGAAGCAAATAATGGTAGTCGCTTATATGCATCGAAATGCTGTCCATAGTTGAGAAAGTCCTCTCAATAAAACTGTATTATAAGAATTCGGAAAGTGACACTGCGGTATTGCGAGCATATCACTACATAAAGGGTACGCGAGATAGCAAAGGACCAATAACGTTTTCTGCATTGAGCAAAAGGATGAAAAAATTTGGAGCTACAGGCTCTTTGGCGTCCCATCCATGAAGTGGCAGCTTCTGCGCCCCGACAGACGGTGCAATCAATGTCGGCGGTTTCTGCACATAGGGAGTGTAGTACTCGAGAAGTTTCGACAAGAGTATTGTGCAGAAGGGTCTGGAGAGCACTGCGAATAACTTTAAAACAGTACTCCTACAAATTGAAATATAACCAAGAACTGAAACCTCTTGACTTCGACTCTCGACAATATTTTGTGAATTTGGTATTCAATAAGATGAAAGAGCAGTACGACTGGCTTCACACTGTGCTTTGGAAAGATGAAGCGCATTTTACACTTTCTGGCGCTGTTAACACCCACAACTGTCGAGTGTGGACCACAGAAAATCCACATGCATTTGTTGAGGAGCCCTTGCAACAGCCTTAAGAGGCAGTCTGATATGGCTTCATTGCTGGTTTCATAATTGGACCATTTTTTCCGAGGAAGTTACACAAGTGGATTTCAAAACAGTTTCTGTCACAGGTCAGGGATATGCATCACTGTTAAAGAACAACATTATTCCTGAACTGGAAGCGCGACAGTCACTCCGAACAGTCACCTTTATGCAAGGTGGGAACCACATGATACTGCTCTGCTTGTGAAACGCCTGCAGCACTCAACATTTGGGGATGATCGTATTATCAGTCGATACTTTAATCACGCATGACCTCCAAAATCTCCCCATATGACACCTTGTGACTTTTGGCAGCAGGGATTCTTGAAATCGAAAGTATACCATGACCAACCAGCATCAATAGCAGCACTGAAAAATGCCATCCGCCAAAATATGTCTGCTCTAACGCAAGAAATGCTACTAAATGCCATGAACGGTGTGTGATTCATCTCACAGCTGTATATTTTGAATGTTGGACAGCACATTGAACATTTAACAAATTAACTGTAACTAAGCTGACTTGAAAGTTGTCAAATTTTTTTCATTTGTAAATCATCTTCTGGTGAAATAAAAAAAAACTATAGTGCCATCTGTTGATCGCCGATAGAATTTTTTTTTTTTGTTTCGTCGCCACACAAAACCTAGCTTCTATTCCATACATTTAATACAAACCACATCTTTTTCATCTCTATTCATTTACGAATTATTCATCTTCAAACTTTGTTCTGACTTTTAGAACACCCACCTGGTATAGAACTCTTAGGTCTTGAAATTTAAGGACTGAAACGTATAAAAGTAAAACAGTATTGAACCAGTATTTATCTCCCTATTGAATAGTGTAATATTTCATAAGGATGAGAACATCAGAAAGTATTGTTGTGTCAAACCTGTTAACATTTCCTTTTTATAATATTGCGTTATGTCAATATAACATTAGATTGTTCTTAATATTTCTACAACGTTCTCTTTTTTTACAGCTGAAGGCCTAGTCAAGGACGCTTCTTCCTTCCATCAGTACGCAAAATATTTGTTATTCGTCTGTTTTGGTGATATATAAAATTAATTTTTTAGCACATTATTTTGAAAATAACCTTGCCGTCCTTGATATTAAAAAAATCTAATGGCATCAACAGATGCATTCTGCATGAATTGTTATCCGATTCCTTGTTTTCGATTCTTGAATTTTCTGTTAATTTCTAAAATATTTATGGAAACGCTATTGATTTTTGATTGTCTTGCTTTTGAAGAGCATCCTTTTTATTTGTTTGATTGCACTTTTATATTTATTTGATTGATTTGTCTTGATTTTTATTTATTTAGCTATTCCTATTGAGCCTTTTCTTTATTGTTTCGTTCGACGTTGCCCTTGCTTGCTATTTATAATCTTTTTTTTTTGTAATATTTTTAAATCAAATTCTGCATCTAAATAATTGGAGTTTGCTTTGCTTGAATTTTATCTTTATTTGAATTTTGTTTTAAATTATGAATGACTTCTTGCTAATTGCTGTGAAATAGATTTCCATTCTGCTATCGCTATCTGGTTTTCGGTAATTTTAATTTAATTAAACAACTGATGTGCTCTAGAAAAATGGAATATTTTAATTCATACATTCTTAATTTTGATATTCATAGTAATTCATGGATTCTTAACTATTGCTAGACACTTAAACAACATTTCATAGGTACTTAAAGATTTGGACAGAATGTAGGATTTAAACAGAAAGTATATTGCAAGTATATCTAATAAATATTATTATTAATAATAATTCAGACAAACAACAAATGGCGACAAATGATGATTTATCATTATAGCATAATAAAAGATAACTTGTTTTGCCTAATTCAACTTAATAATAATAAATAGTTAGATCCTGTAAGGTACAATACGATAGAACAAACAAGCATTCTCAAAGAAATTTTTCCATGTAAAAATTAAGCATTCAGACTCTTTCCTTTTCTTCAATGATCTTATTTCAATTTCCTTTTATCTTGCTATAAATCTTTTGGATTTATTCAAAAATTAGCCGTTTTCTGTAAGGGTAACGTGTAAAATAACTAATTACTATTATAAACACTTTTTGTGACTCTAGGCAACGACTTGTATTTTGGGCTTAAGGATAAACTAAAAGATCTAATCTATCTTAAGAATCTCTCTTAACCAATAAAACTTTGCTAATAATTTGACTTTTGCTATAACTTCTTTTAATATCCAGCTCAATGAAACAGTATAATAATCACGGATCTTTCAGTTAAAAGAAAACTAAACAATTTCTTATCAAAACAATCTCATAATTATTTTTATACAAAACGATATACAGACATTGAAAATGTATGGCAATAATGTCCTGACATTTTTGAAATTGAAAGAGGAGCATTTTCTTATAGTTAAGGATTTAGTATTAAGGATTAGTAACTTGTTACTCTGTTTCTGGGCTAGACATGTGTATAAAACAGGGAGAGCAAGTTGAAAAACTGGTCTACTTTCTAGGAAAGTCATTTGGCAGCATATCGTATGGCAAAAGATTCGAACGAAATGTTTTTTTAATTCGCACAGAAGCTTTTAAAACTTGAAATTTCGTTTTCCTTTATAATGAAAAAAAGATTAAGCATACACTAAATGAAAGTTCCAATATACTACTATAAATTTTATTCGAAAAAAAATTTCGATTTCAAATCGCGTTTCACTCAAATTTCCCACTCACATTGGGAAAAGGGACTGCTTTTAACGCCTACAGCCAGCGAAAAGAGCTTTTCGTGGTCATTTTTATTTATATGTTTCATTACAGTACTGTCTTTTTTTAAAATAATTGTTTTTTTCTGTTGAATTGTATTTTTTTAATTCACAAACAATAGAGGGAAAAAGGTAAATTGTTATATTATTTTGAGCTTTATATTTTAATGTGCATAATAATAGTAAGTGCTGACTTCATTTAAAAAATTTATTATGCACTTTACCTAAAAAGGGATCATAACTGCTAAAAATAAAGCTCCAAATAAAGTAAGTTCGTAAAAATTTGACTTATACATTTGAATGCTAAGCTTTCATCATTTCAACTCATAATAAAAATGGAATTCCATAGCATGCAATAATTGAATGGCAAAAAACAGTTTATGGGGACAATTTAAACGCAAAAAAATCAGTATTGCGTGCCTTCTGTATATTTTTTTCAAAATGCAGAATTTATAAATCTGACTGCATGATAATGTAGCTGGTAAGAATGTTTTAGCATTTCCTCATTTTGCATCATAATCAAAGTGGATGCTACAGCTTTCAAGTCCGTATGCACGTTACGCATAAAAATGAGTCACAATCAATCAAACTGTATTGCATATTAATATATGGATGGTGGAAAAACTCAAATGGGATCTTCGCATTGACAGAGAATGAAAAATATTATAAAAATATCTCAATTTGTCGAATTGTACACATCTATATTTTCTACTTTTTGGAAATAAAATTACCAGTTTCCCAAAAAACTGTTTAAAAATTTTACAATGGTGTTCAACTGGTCAAAATTGCCAAAATTTTTAATATCTTCCTACTTTCTTTTTCAAATACAGAGTGTCTCACCAGATGTGCAATGTCTAGGATTTACAGATTCCGATAGAACATCTCAAAACAAGTATTCTGATAGATTTGTAATAGTCTAATCAGGCTATGATGCTATATTCGGAGACCCCACACATTATATATCGAAATACTAGTTTTGTCGTGTTCTGTCCGAATCTATAAATTTTAGGTGCTGCATACATTTTTGGGATCCCTTGTATTATTAAAGTAATCATTTTCATGACTTTCTATCATTTATGGTCCAAAATAAACCAAATTTGATTTTTTTAAACCCTACTTTGTGTACAATTTCTAATGCTACAAATAAATCAATTATTCTTAAATTATCATTTCAACATTTGACAGATACCACCAAATATCCAAAATAAATTGTTTATATGCTGCAGTTTATCGATCTCTTCCTTTCAGGTGCAAGCGACCTTCGTGACAATCACACGTGCTCTAACAATCACTTCAGCTTCAACAACAAAATCGGATATTTTTCTAAATCTAGTTTTCGACAGCCCTTGAAACTTTGCCAGCAGTTAGCTAAAAGTTTAAAGTTTTGTGAGCGGAATTCTATCAATGCAATTCTTAAACGAAGGACGTCTAGAGAGTGAAGAACGATTGGAAATATTTCAACAAAAATAAAGGATATTGTTACGGAACTTTATTTACTCTAGTGCTCTAATCAACGCGGCTTTTCTGTACAGCGCAAATCTTACAATGCCACGTTAATCTCCTTCAGAATCAAAAGCTATGACATTCTACTTCTTTTAATCAGTTTAGAGGCGTATTTTAGAGACAGAATCTTTTGTTTACGGTAGGAAAGATTCTTCAACCCGTTATTTAAAACCAAAGGTGTGAGACGTTTGTTATTGTGATTGGATTGATTTAAGAAAATGCTATCCCTGACATAGTTGCAACAACCCAATACGAATTGCAATTTTTGAAATTGAACTTTCCATACAGTCTCGATTTTGCACCAAGTAATTATCACCTTTGATTAAAAATTATATGTCACACTATTAGGAAAGTTCTTGAAATACCAGAACAAGCGTCAGGCTATTAAAATAACAGCTTTTATATCTATTTTTTCCACGTTTGAAACATTTATTGAGTCGATAATAGATATTTAAGATGTTTAAATAAAGTAAACTGCTTTCCTGGTGAACTAGCTGTGTGAAACCGGCTAATTGTGATTAAACTTTTGTTTTGATATATAGGGGTTCTGGTCAAGATATTCCTAGTCGTTTTTTTTTTATTGTTTGGGCACATCCCGGCAATTAAATGACAAAAAGAAAAATTGGTGTCACAAAAAGGCAGTTTAATAACAAATAAAAATTATTATCTACAAAAAAATGCTGTTGTAATTTTTAAATAATTTCTACGAATTCTAGAAAGTATTCTCAATGGGGAATTTATAGTGTGTAGTAGTTTTAAATGAACCTCTAAGGTATTGAATAATTTATTCTGATTGTTATCACGAGAAAAATAAAATACTTTACATTTTTTAATTAAAACAAAATGATGGAAGCTTTTGTAAAATTACCATCTTAGAAATACTTAAGCTATTTTTGGTGCCATCAAAAATATTACTGTTGGAATCATTATTTTCGGCGTTTAAATATATTTTTACATTCGATAATTATTCCTGTAATCCAGAAAAATACGTGAATACAGTGCGAATTATTTTGCTTACTGAAGATGTAATTATTTCAACACTAATTTGGCAATATTTTTGACCAAAATTTTACAGCAACATCTGGTTTCTTCCCTTATATTTCGGATTAAATAGATTTTGAATGTATGAATATATAAAGAATATATGAATATATAAAGCATGAATATATATGATATGAATTATATTATATATGAATATATAAAGCATATGAATTTTATTATAAGCATATATCCCATATGAATTCTTAAACCAATTATATTACAGGAAAATGCAGAAATATTATTCTTAAAACCATATATTAATATGCATTTTTTGTAATGAGTATATCTTAAGACACAACAGAGGAAAAATTCGTAGCTATTTTTATTTATTTTCTATTCATGGAATTACTATACAGTATATTTTTGCATAACGCACTTCTGTAGAACGTAAATTAATAACATAGAGCAGAGGTGTCCAAACTATTCGCGGCACGGGCCGGATCGAAATTAGATCCATGTTATACGGGCCACATGTATATACAAATTGAAAAGTATCATTATGAGTAAAGTAGCATTAAATACTATTAATTAATACTATTTCATTGTAACTTGAAAATACAAAATACTAAACAAACAAAGTATAATTATATAATTATTTTATATAAATTGAAATATTTTCATGCAACTTCTAATGCGAATGATAAAACTGTTTTTGTTGTTGAAGAAGAATGTCTTTATAGTTGGGATCAATATTTGTTACACCAATCATAAGCAATGACTGCAAATAATCATCAGATAAATTTGCTCTATATTTTGATTTGAGATACTTCATTCGAGAAAAAGTTTGTTCGCACACGTAAGTAGTCCCAAACATTGAAATGAATTTATTTGCAAATTTCTTCAAATTTGAATACTCTTTTGCCTCCAAATATTTATAAAAATCTATTAAGTTTCCTTCCTTGTATTTGTCCTTGGTTTGTTCGTTTGTTTGAAGATCAATAATTTCTATTTGAAGCTGGCTTGAAATTTCAGCAACGTTGCAATCAAATGGATTTTGGAACAGCCGAATTTCTTTTGAATTCATGTCCAAATCAGAAAATCGCTTTTGAAATTTTTCTTTTAAATCGGCGATGATCTTTACTGCAAATGCAATTGAAAATTGCTCTTCAGTTTTTTTATTAAATTCGTTGCAGCACGAAAATGCGTAAAATTACATTCAGTCACTTGACTTTCGAATAATTGTAGTTTTGCTCGAAATGTTTTAATTTGAGAGTATAAATCGCAAATTAAATTGTTTTTCCCTTGGAACTTTAAGGTATTTAAGTGTGTCACAACATTTGCAAAAAAAGCCAACTTCCAGAGAAATGCAGCGTCCGAAACCCTCCGCGGGCCGGGTAAAATCACTTGGCCGGCCGGGTTTGGCCCGCGGGCCGTAGTTTCGACACCTCTGACATAGAGGAATAGTTGGGATTAGTTCCTATATAGAGCGACAAGCAGAAAGCATACGCAAGATGAATTTAGAAACATATCAGTAAATATTATTTAAATACAGAAATAGATTAGCAAATCTTACGTAAATACAAAAATAAATTAGTAAATATATAAGTTCACCTATTGTTTATATGCGCATAGTAAAGCTGATAGTGTGAAAAAACTTACTTCTCACAAGTAAAATGCGCATTTAATAATTTGACAAGTTTAGTTTAGTTATATTAACGTCCCATTTAAAGCAACACGAGGGCTATTTTGGGACGGACCTCGTCATTTTGAACCATGGTCAGAAGACGAGGATGACACCTGAACTGGCAAACCCCCTCTCCACACCACGCCACACCAGCGGGAGGACATTTGACCTGACAGATTTAACGTGCAACAGACCCCCTCACACGATGGTTCTTCGGTGGAATCGAGTCTCGAACCTGAAACCCTCCGGTTCCAAAGCCGAGACTTTACCACCGGGCCACCGCGGCCCAAATATAATTTGACAAATGTTTGAATATGTAAATTTGTAAGGCTTTATATCTCCCGCTTTGTACTGGTGAAGATAAAAAAAAATAAACACAGCTCATATCTTATTAAAAATGTTTGTCGGCATCATTTTATTGACCCATTAAGCGTCTGGCCAAGTGCAGATTCAGAGAGAATCTTTATTTTTTTTCAGTCACGTTTGCTATCAATGTTATAAAAAATAATAAAAATTCTCACTCAAAAGTTTTGCTTTTTTCAATGGAGTATGTTTAAAAAAAATGCTTTTACTTCCATATTTATCGAAAGATAATTATCAAGAAAAATTCCTTTATGCGTAGAGTTTTTAAGACGTTAAATTGAAAAAGAAACTTTATACTTATTTTAATAATGCTGATTATTGTGATACTGATTTTTTGTAGGAAAATCAGAAAATATACGTGCCATCAAAAGTTAAATAAGAAACTATGTTTAAATTTTTTTCATTGAATTCAAATAATCTGTTGAGAACTGCAATAAATTGTTAACAAACGACAGCAATTTTTATGAAATAACATTTCATCTGCATTTCATAAAATCTAGAAAAACAAATGACTAAAACATTTTCCGAAAATCATTTGCATTGTTTGTAGTTCTTAAATAAAAAAAACTATTTTTCAAGAATCGTCTGCAGTTTTGTTACCTTTGCAAAACTGAAAGATTACATTAAATGAAAAATATTAAATGGATATTAATTTCTTTTAATTTGATAAAATACTATTTCATTTTTTAAAGACCTAATTTTTTCTTCTTTTTTTCAGTGAACCGAGCGAATAATGAACAGAATTTCAACCTTTGAGTCGAGAGCTTCAAAAATTTCATCTGAATGTTAAAGAAGGCGTATGAATATCCTTGTACAGATCCGGTTCATCCGAATGTTGTGTCCTGTTCTTCGATATCAATAAAGAGGTTTTATTCACAAAAATGTCTCATTTTCCCTACCTTGTAAATAAGACACGATTTTATTTTATTTACTACAAAACTAAATCTGATTTATTTCCATTAATTCAGGTTTTTAATCATAATATAGAACGCTGCTTGATTGGATTACATGAACGATATCCAGATAATTGAATATCTTGACTATTGACAAGTAAAAGTTTATTTCGAAAAGAATAAAACGAAGTTTGCTTATGAAGTATTAATTTAATTAGAAAGACAATGTTAATTACATTTATATGTTGCATTAAAATGTAATAATTCAAAAATTATTATTTCGCTACCTTGATTTTTTTCTAATTAGAAATAATTTCTTTATGGATTATTTTGTTCGTAAAGCTATCTAGATAATTAACACTAAGAATAATTGAAATCCATGTAATTAGAAGTCTATTACTTACGATAAAGCAATACGTTCAATGTTATTGTCAAAGTATCAATAGTGTTCTTCCTATTAATTCACAAATAATTAAGATTTTGAAGACAGTTCTTTTTTCATTGGGTTAAAAAATGTTTGTAAACAATTTCTAATTTTTTAAATTCTTTTATTTATGAAAAAGTGAAATAAGAACCAGTTTATTATCCATCACAGAAATCAGATTTGTAGCATAACTAAAAAGTTGCACAATGAGTTTTTCAAAAATTAGATAAGGAAACAAAATAACATTTAAATAAATAAAAACAATGTATTTTGAAAATAAGATATTTCCAAAATATTTAAGAGGGTGTCTTATGAAATACTGTACAAAGAAAAGAGCATTTTGTATTATTTTACCAATCCATTAAATAGGCTAATTTCGCTTTTAATCAGATGTTTAAACTGACTTTTAAGCCAGTTTAAAATATAAAATTTCTCTTTTTAACAACAATTTAAATGTTGTGCTTTTCCTTTTGGATACCGGTAATAAAAAAATTTGAACAATTTTTAATAATCAATTTTCTTATCACAATAAAATTTAAATTTTTGAAACTTTCATCAAATATTTAAAAACGTTTATAAGCAGAATTTTTTTAATGAATGAAATTTTAGTATCAGAAATCAGTAGGTACAATATGATTTTACTTATAATATAATGTAAATGAGAAAAATTCCATCAAGAAGATCCAAGCACATAATAAATAGAACAGATATAAGACTTTAAAATAGCATGGCTTTAATGTCTTGTAAAATTTGATATGTAAAAGTATTTTATAGGGTCTTTAACATGAGGGAGCTGCAGTGGAATAGAAAACGCTAGAAAGTGCACAGGGTTGAGGCAGCCAAGTTCTGCAAGGGTTGTTGCGCTCATGAAGAAGAAGAATTTTTGACATCAAACTATGTATAAGAGATTTAATTGAAAATATACACAAGAATATTCCTACTGAACTAGCTAACAGCCTGAGGTGGCTAGTAAAGAATAGAAAAAATAAATTATACTATCTTGACAGGCAACATACAATTTGAAAATATGTTAATGGCCATTTAATTTATTAATGAATTTGTGGTGACATGAGCTTAACTCTAATAAGTCCATGAAAGGCTCATGTATATTATGTATAAAGCTGGCGCTGATTTTAATGTCTATACAATTTAAGCAAAAAAACATTTATTCAGGGATAATAAATATAATTTATTTAGCTGAGATTAAAAAATATTCAGAGGTATTAGTTATTTAACAAAGACGATTAAATTAAAAACAAACAAACTATTTTCTTGTTATCTTAATCTGGCTTTAATCCCTCCCCCTCTCTCTCATTCAAATAATTCACGAAATAAAGGTGAAATTCTGAAAGAAACCGAAAGCAAAATGCTTTGATGAGATCAAAAAACCTATGAAGATCTTGAAATATACACCACAAAAGGATTTTAAAATCCATAGCTTGAGATTATTTTAAGCCATGAAGAACAAAGATTCCAAGTCATTCTTTTCTTTTCTTTCTTTTAATCCATTCACTCATGTCACCCTGCTTCACTTCAACCACTTGGATCAATGCAATCTCTAAATTATACCGTACTCCACACCTCACTGATATCATGAGACCAATGTCCATTAGAAAGGCTCATGCGCATAAAGAGCTTAATATTTGTAAGACAATTACAATAACACGGAGTTAATAATTTGGCAGAATTTTTTACCTGTAATGAATTATCTTCTATACTTATAATTAAGCTCAATGTGTGTGTGTGTGTGTGTGTGGGCGGGCCGCTGGACCTGCAGCTACCAAATTTGGTACATGTATACCTTGGAGGTCGAGAATGTGCACCTTGGAGCCCTTTTTTCGAATTTTTAATTAGAATTTGAATTAATCAAAATTTAAGCGAAATTTCGACGTTTTTCCGCTGTAACTTCCGAAAATATGATAGCACAAACATGATTTTTACAGTAATTTAAAGATAAAAATATTAGCTTTCTAACGGTTTCAGTTTTTTAAATTTATAACGTAAGCTTCTATTTTTAACGAATTTATAAAGAAATACTTTAACCATGTTTTTTTTAGCACGTGACTGAATAAAATAAAAGAA
Organism: Argiope trifasciata; assembly: GCA_026543055.1. Lineage (NCBI taxonomy): Eukaryota > Metazoa > Arthropoda > Arachnida > Araneae > Araneidae > Argiope > Argiope trifasciata. The sequence goes on from JAPMOQ010003521.1 coordinate 96,900, forward strand.
AACATTGACGGAAGTTCAAATAAAAAAAAACTATCATCCCAAATTAAATCTAAAGAAATGCAACTTTTAGCACGTGACTGGATAAAATAAAACAAATATAAAATGTGATATTTTCCTAAAAAAATAAATGCAAAGCAAAGGTTTCTATGATCGTTTGCAATATCTATATCATTAATTCCATAAATTATCTTTATTTACAGTAAACCTGATTCATGTGATTCAATGTGTGTGTGTGTGAATGATATGCATTGAAATTCCGACTTAATGGCATATTTCTATAATCGTTTGCAATATCTGTATCATTAATTCAATAATTTTTTCCCTTTTTCGCTTTCTTTAAAAAACATTTAACATTTTGGCAATATCACCGAAAAAAAAACATTTTTAATATTTTGGAAGCATAATTAAGAAATTATAAGAGCATTAAACTCAAAAAGTTTTTCCGAATAAAGTTACCGACTCTTTAACTACTAATAACAGAATCTTTTAACTTTAACTATTTCTTAAATTTTGGCTAAGGAATATGTGATTTAATTAAAAATTTTAGAACGCATGACTCATGGCGAACCAGCTGGTCGCCAAAGGCGGCTAGAAACCAATAATCCCAACGAACCGCCAGTTTCTGAAGCAATTAGCTATGGATAAATAACATTGCTAAAGTTTCTATGTCACACTCAAGACATGGTTAGAAAATTTAATAATTAAGTCATCTTCAAGAGAAGGTTTAATTATTAAAAAAACTTATCTCAAATGATTATGAAAAAAAAAATGATAGTAAAAATCCAGGTCACTGTGCCAGTTTGAAATAGTTAGATTTTTCAAATCTTGTCAAGGTTATAAATGATAAGCAACAAATTTTTTGTTATTGTGTGAAAAACGCCTTCGCATGCAAATATGAGAAAAAGAGCCGTGTCCTTTGCACCAATTTATTTTGTTTTGTTTCAATTACAATTACATATTAAAAAGTAAAATAAGTAAGTTTAAAAAGTATTATAAAGTGGTAAAAAAATATTTAACAAAAACTTTTTCCCAAATTATTTTTAGTATGCATTGATTAATTAATCAATTCATTAAGTTTGAATTAAGGCTTTTAAATTAATAAAATATTTTTTTATTTTAATTATATTATCTTGTAATCAATGTGCTCAAAACTTTAAAGAAAATTATAACAAAAAGATTAACGTTTTTATAAAGTTCAACTAAATATTTAACATATAAAAAATATATTCAACATTTTAAGATTTTAAATTAAAATATTTTTTAGAATTTATTTAAATTTTTCAAATATTTAGGCTTTTAGAGATATCTTAGAATTTTGTAAACCGAGCAATAAAATTTTTAAATCTTTTTCTTCAAGTCTAAAAGGCAACTTTTCACCCCTATAAAAATCTCAAAAAAAAAAAATTTTTTTTTTCTTCAGATTTCGTTTTAACATAATTTTTATCTATCGATCAATTCGAGTAAGAACACGTAACTGAAAAAATGCTGACAGTTGATAACTTCGTTTTCGCTGAAAAATAATCTAACTTTTTTTCATAGCTTGTATATTTTTATTTGTTGATGTAGCTTTAAAATTATGCTTAATTTTAGAAAATTCTTATTTTTTATTAACAATGAAAGGTAAGAAAAAGATTAAATAATAATTTAACAGCGAAAAATTTAATATCTGATGTTTGCAATTGATTTCTGTATTCGAATACATTTAATGATGTGAAAATCGTTTTAAAAAATGCCGTGAAATGCTTAATAAGATTCAAGGTAAAATTCTTTTTATTGTGATGATTATTGGCGTTTACTTTTTTTCCCTTCAATTTACAATTAATTCAATACCAATTAAATTTTTAAAGATTCATTTTAATAATTTAATCCATAAAGAAAGCTGGCTGAAGTGGTCTCCCAAAAACTTTCTCACGCACTCTATAATAAATTAGTCTTGCCAAATAGCTCCTAACATGGCACTGGCATGCAATAGTTAGAAAATACTTTTTGGTTCGAATTCAGCCTTTTTACTATTGTGATCTAGGCGAGCTATTTGGCGATTAATTTCTGCCATGGGATTAATAGTATCTGAAAATCGAATTCGTTTTTTCGATGTATTTTTCTCAACCGATTGAAATAAAAATTTAACATAAAACTCCACCTGCAATTACAGCGTTTTACACCAAATTTGACATATTTAAGTCATTCTATATTTGAATAATCGCTTTTACATAATTCTGTAAATACAAACCGACAAACAGTTCATCTGTAGAGAAAATTGACTCAAAATTCGACAAGTGTCCACATTGTAGATATTAAATCTGTCTACCGAATCTTATCTTAATAGATTTCTTCGTTTTGTAGCTATTGTGCTAACTTATATCCGAAAAACCGGGTTGACGGACTTCCTCTTCTTCTCGAAATTTAATAGAAATCTGAAAATTTGGCGTAAAGGCCATTTAGTTCAAAGAGTTTTTGAGTCATCTTTATTACAGACAGACAGAAGAGCATTTTTCAAAAATTTATTTGTCGAACTTAGAGGGAGAGGGTCTAAAATGAGAACATTTCGGCAAAATCTCCAATTGAAATTTTTTTAACGATTATTATACTTTTCCTATACTATGTATACAAAAAAAGTAAAGTATAGATTTTTGTAGGTTTTGAGTTCGAGTCTCGAAAATGCAAAATGGATTTATTTTTATTTTTTTATTTTTTTTTAATTCCAATATTATTTCTAATACTAATTCTTCAGTTACCCTGACACACTTCACATTTTAATATTTAAAAATAAGATATTAATTTAATATATTTTTAGATTTTTTTTGAAGTTCCAACTTTAAAGACTTAAGAAGTAAACTTTCAAAAGTAAGGGTTAAAAACTTCATTTTAACTGTCAAAATCGACGCAACACACTGAAGATATAGTTTTATGGAATTAATCTCTAATGTCAAATAAATTAACTCAAAAAAACTATACGACTCGAGAATTCAAACATATTAATGAAAGTTAGTAGCATTTACACTTAAAATTGGAGTGACGGAATAACAGCTGTTTAAAGATAGCAGCTGTTCATGAACAGAGGTTCATTTCATAAGTTGAAATAACTGACGAGTTTTTCAAAAAAAACTTGGATGTTAATCAAAGACTTATTCATTAAACCGGAGAAAACTTAAGATAATGAACTAAGTCCTTTGTCATGAATAACTAAATTCTTCACTTTTGTGTCATTTTGTCTGTAATGACAAAAAAAAAAAACTATACGCATCATATTCCCATGATAAGAATCGTTTATTCTTAGTCTAAAAATTGCTTAGAACATCAAAATAAATGAATCAGTTTGGCTGATACCGGATTTTAAAAAATCGGTATCAGCCAAAATTCACGGTCGTGGGAAGTTTGGGGGAGTTCTAAAGGGTAGAGATAAATTTAGCTGTCGCATCATTTGTCAGGTTCTTTTAAGCGGAACTGATACGTGCCAGACACTCGACAAAGGGTGAGGTGATGAATTCTTGTCTTTAAATAAATCTGTATAAATGGAAACCTTAACAAGACACATAATCTAAAAAATGTGATAAATTAATCACGTAAAGAATAATTCAAAATAGTTGGACGTAATACCGTTTCCAGTAGGGCTTCTTTCGATCGCTGACACGTGTATTGCTTTACCAAATACCTTGAAGGCGATATTTAATCGATGACAGACGAATTTCGAGAAAAGAGATGATATCAACTCATCGTAATTTTTTAACTGAGTTCGCAGAGCGCTGTGTGTGATAAGATGTGAAAAAGCACATGCAAAAGATGCTCGTGTTTTTTCAGTGGACGTTTCGCTGACAGTTATTATGTAAAATTTGAATGAAACAAGGTCATTAGATTACATGTAGCAATTTAATGAATATTTATGTTTGTGTAAAACTTTTTTGCACTAATAGAAGACTGTTTTACTACTTTCACAGAATTTCGATCATTGCATTTAAATAATAATAATGTTATTTATAAATTACAAACATACAATATAATATACTTAAATATAAATAATATTGTTTTCTGTGTATACAAATTAAAAACTTTTGATTCAAATAAATATTCTATGCATTTGGGGCTTAATTATACGTAATATTTAGTTAGAAAATTTTTCAACTTTAAATCTTGATAGACATTTCCTTTACTATTTTAGAAGCCGTGTATCATCATGCTTATTATTCTAGGCATTGCTTTATGTTTCTGTTTATATATGCTTATATAATCAATTATATCCAAGAAAAAATCAGCAATATTTAAAAATCAACGAATTTTTTAAAAAATTTCTTTGTTCTATGATCATTAACTTAAATTTCAATTTAAGTACATAAAACTTTTAACAAATTATTAAAAGTAAAAAAAAAAATTATTATTTAAAAAACTATTCTGAAACCTGCTTTTCATGGAAACATAAGTCGAATCTTCATACCTTAGTTATTAACAATAGAAAATAGTTAAAAGGAATTATTAATAGCACCAATGAAAATGATTCCAGTTTCATTTCAACAATGTAAACAATTTATGTTCCATTTCAGAAGTGCAATTACATATATATAGTAATAAAATACGTTTAAAATATTTTCCAAAAATTAATTGCAAATAAAAATAATTGTATGTGTTAAAAAATGGAGAAAAGCTAAAGAGAAGTATTAATATGCCAGTGAAAATGGATTAAGTTTTTCACTTCAACAATGAAAATATTTGTTCTTTTTCAGAAATGAAGTATATATTTGTAAAATAAGCTTAAAATATTTTTAAATTGATAAAGCAATGATGCAGTCAGGTACATATCAAATGTGTACTGTCAATTTAGTTTTAGAATTAATTTCGCATCTCGTAATATATATATATAAAAAACAGATGACAACATAACACAGTATAAAACGCCATGCAATCAGGTGCCAGTTGACATGAACAGTTTTAATTGTCATGTGGAGTGAGATTACGTGTAATGGTGTTGTTAGTTCTTTCGTCGATTTAGAACAAAAATTTCAAGAAGTCAGGGTGAATATAGTTTTTTTTTTGTAAGCAATGAATTTTGGAAAATAAGGTTCAATTCGATGTAATTAAATAAATTCACGACTGTCAAATAAAAAAGTACCATTTAGTAGAAAAGAATCACGTTCATTCAAAATTCCACTTATACACGCAATCAATATTGTAACGAAATTTGTTCCGACGTGGTGCGGATTGGATAGTTCAATGATAGAATACAATGCACTGGAGCCGACTGTTCGTATCTGATTTTAAGCAGCTTGCATAACAAATCGTTATTATTAATAATGTCATTAATGTGATAAAACAGTAGTATTAATGATAAAATATTAATTGCATTAACGGTAAGAAACATAATTTATGTGAATGCATTAATTGATTAATAATAAAAAGCAATAATTCATTTAATTAAATTACTATTTTGACTGTAACACATACATACGAGGAGCACTTTAAAAGAATAAGAAAACATTTCGTCACTTTACTCTTAAAGCCATCATTTTAATTTTCCAAACTTTGCAGTAGGAAGAAATAACTGGTATTTCTTGATTTTTATTTATATCTGAGATTGTTAGATCATGCTATATAAGAAAAAAATTCAGATTGGTTCTTCGTTGTTTACGAACATTTTATTTTTCCCCTACCTTTATATAACTGAAAAATTGGATAAGATGTTTTGTTTGTTTTTAAGTGAAGAGTGATTTGTCAATCTTGCTTAAACCTGCTTGAAGAAAATGTCTCTTAATTTTTTATTTTCTCTTAAACTGGAAAAGAAAAAACAGCGAGAATAGTCCCCCCAAAACACTTTCGCATACTTTCTAATAAAGGTGTTATTCCACAGAATGCCTTGCATGGCACTAGAGTACGATAGTTACGAAATATTAGTACATGAATACAGCATTATTACTGTATATATTGCGTGTGACTTGGCGAGTTTTTTACTGTTAATCCCTAGCATATATTTAATAGTATTCAAAAATCAAATTTTGATTTAAACTCGTTTTTCTTCATCGATTGAAACAAAAAATTTCATACAAACCACACTTGTAATCACAAAATCTCACATCAAATTTGATACATTTAAATTATTGACCCTTTGAGTTATTGAGGTTATACATTTTTGAAAGTAGAGACCGATAACCAGTCAATCATTTGTTGGATCTGGGTAAAAATTCAAAGGAGTTTAAACTGCATATGTTAGCTCTGTGTATCGAATTTTATCTATCTAGTTATCTTCATTTTGTAATTAGGGTGTTAAATTATATTCCAACAATCAGAAAAATAGACTCCCTCTGAGGAGACATTGTTCAAAATATATAAATTTGGTATAAAGATCGTGTGCCAAATTTTTTCCGTCGTCTGATTCAAGGTATTTTTCAGTTGACTTTGTCACAGACAGACAGATAGATATTTTCAAAAATGCCGTTTTTTTTTTTTTTTTTTTTTTTTTTTTTTTTTTTAACTCAGAGAGGTCTAAAAAGTACAGGGTTTTCAACGATTACTGTAATTTTTTTATATTATGCAAATGAGCAAAAAAAAAGAAAGAGAAAGTCAATAATTTTATGACGACCAAAGTTTCATTAATAAATATGAATATTCCATATTTTTAATTCACATTTTATTTGTTTCCTTCTAATTTAATTAATATAAAGAAGCATATCTAATAAAACTTTTCTAATAAATTCGTTTATTTATTCAACCAAAGTTCTATTAATTGATTCAAAATGGTTTTTGCGATGCATATCACAGGGGAAGGAAAAGAAATTGCATTTTTTTTTTAAATCAGACAAGAATTCCAAAAAAAAAATTCTTTATAAAATAAGAACAATTAAAACTATTATCATCCCGAAAATAAGTAGAGTAAAAACATTTATTTCATAATAATTAAATAACATAGAAAAAATAAGGAGATTATATTTCAAGATGTTTTTACAGTAGAATACTAAGTTAATACGTTGGAAGTTATCAAAAAGATCTTAAAATTGACAATAAGAAAACATACGAAATGCTTTCTATTAAACATCCACTTTACACACAAAAGCTTCAATTTTAACTTCTTACATTTAAATAAACACTAAAAAGATGTTTAGGCAACAGGTTTAAAGGGGAAAAAACTTGCTGAGACAGCATAGTAAATGCATGTTTCAAATTGCAAAACAAACTTAAATTTAAATGTTTGCCAAGGTCCTGGCCCATTTTTAACGAATTTCAAGTGCATGCCAAGTTTTATGAATACAAACAACTTTTTAGAAAAAATTTAAAATCTGATTATACATTATGCGGATTTATAGAGGAAAACGGAATTTCTTCTCAAATTATGCCTATATTCTTGCTCAATTTTATTTCTTGAATACATGGCAAATTTCATATTATTGAATTTCCCATTTAAAAATAAATAAAGAGAGATAGTATAAAAAGAGAAAGATATTTAGTGCAACAGAAAAACAGTAAATTCTCGATTATTCAAGACCTCCGTCTGCTTCCGTTGTTAAAATTCTTGTTAAAACATTTAATTACAAACTTTTGTGACTACCAATGTAGTACTGTTTCACATTTTGGTTTCAACTTGCTGGTAAGCAATATTTTTCCTTTTTTTCCAGTCATTTATTGTAGGAAAATGAAACAATAAAATTTCTATATACGGAAATTTATCACTATTAAATCATAATTTTATACGCAGATTTTTCTTATATGAAATGGAAATAGTTCAATAGGCTTTTTCTATTATTTGTCATTTATCCACGGTAACCACTTAATTTTTCCAATAATTATATTAATATTAATGAAATTTAATTCAGAATCAAATGGGTCATAAAAGTTTTACCCGAATCTCATCTTTTCTATAGAAAAATTCCTTGGATGAATTCCTCCCCCCCCCCAAACCACTAGAGAAAAATTCTAAATATTCAATGTCTTTCAGGCTCAATAAATAAAATTACTTACAAAACTTTTGAGGGACAGTACAGAATTAAGACAAGTGCATCATAAAAAATTTTATGATAGTAAATATCAGCTGGAAAAAAAAAGATTTCTGAGGCAGAATTTTAAAAAAATACGGAAAATAGACGACTTATTGCTGGTTAATAATTTAGCCTCTCATTGTTATTAGTAGTAAAAAAATTAAATTAAAAACTTAATAGTTCATGCAAAAAATTTCTATTTCAGCTTAATTAGTTAATCAACTAATTAATTAACTGAATCTATATTATACAATTAAAATTAACCATTCATTATTTATATATAACTTTACGACGTTGCCATTCAAATATAATCCAAACTTGCCTAGCCTAAATCACCAGAAATGCACATAATAAATAGTTGATATCGAATATATTTACAGACCTGGAAATGTTGTGAAATCAACTGAACAGCAGTCACATGAACTTTCTAAATGCAAGTTAATAATCACTGCAAACTTAATAGACGTTTTTCAATGAATTTACACTTCTACAATTAATTGGTTTCTTTTAAAAGAAGTGAATATTTGAATCGATTCCCGTGGAATCATATCCACACAGCCGATGCAACTGTAAAATAACACTAAACCCTTTCACCTCCCCCAAAATGCGAAAGAGATTCCAAAATTAAATTGGTGTTACTTATTTGAAATCAACATCGACAGATTGAATCTCTTTCTCTAGCTATTATTACTTTATATTGGTTCCTCTCAGTTTTGATTTGCATAATTTGCATTCAGTTGTAAGAATGTACAAAATGGTGGATGGCGTTATGCAAAATGTATAACAGTTGCAGCTGGTTTCATAGACTCAATACATTATAACGTAACACTTAAATTACAGTGAGATAGTCCGACCTAGCAAGAGGCCATGAGGGATACTTGATGGGGCCGCTGAAGAGCAATCCCACCTAGCACGGAGGAACAAACTACACTTGATGGCATTGGACCTTTGCAAACAATAAAGAACTCCCTATAGAAAACATATACTGGTGCAGAAAAGAAATAAAACAACATTGCATTTTGCATAACATATAAAGATGTGAAGCGTTAAAAATGCATAACATAACACTTAATAAATTAATTTTCGGATCAGCGGCAAAAGAACTTGTGAAGCCAGCATTGATAATATATTAAGTGGCATGAGCAATTACTTTCCCCAGTAACAGTGACGCCACGTGAATTCAGCTTATTCCTAAGAGGGACCACAAAAATAGCTGTCACATAGGAAGGAAAGGAAATAATAAGTACCTACTTTGAACTAATTTTTTTCTAACTCTAAAGAAATAATTTTCAGAAAACTGGTGGCAAAATATATAAATATTTTTATGCGTTTACCAGAAAAATGAACCATATAAAAAATCTAAGTTTAAATTAAAAAAAAAGATGCAGAGTTGTTATATCAGAGTTTCAACATAATTGACTTTTCTGAAAAACTGTATATCTGTGTCACATTTTCTTAAATAACTACAATCTGCACAGAGATAAAATTATTAATAATGGTCAATAAAAAGTAAATAACCCCCTGAAATAGGAAATTTCATTTCAATTTGATCTCATTTTGTTATTTAGCCGAGTATTTAAAGTATTTCATGTTTTAACAAGAAATTTAAATTTACGAAATATATAAATGCTCATATATATATATGTTAAGTTTTGAAGTGATTAGATAAAAAAATCTTATCCTTGCTTTCATATTATGTATTTATTCTTTTCATTAGTTTTCTTTTTTGTTCAAAATATTTTTAAGTAATTATAGTAAACAAGCGGGGGTTTTTGCTCGTGTTGACCTGTTCCATATTCTCTCTAATTGTAAAGTTGATTTTAAGATTGCATTTAAAAGAATATAAATACATTTCTAGAAACCTAAGAGGGAAGACTGAGCAAAAATAACTAGGAAAAAAAAGTGGAATGTTTCCATTATTTTAAGGTGTTTTTGAAGTTACAAAAGCAGGTAACACATAAAACTGACCCAATTCTGAGCCTACACAAACTTTTTTTCTTACAGAAGTTTACAAAAAAAAATCCCAGAAAGATATTTTTATTCTTTTGTCCCGTCCCTAGAATTAAAAAAAAGTGAACACTCAAAAATAACAACATTTGTTGGTGCTTTGTGCGAAGAAAAAAAAGACACCTGTTTCTTATTTTTCTTCATTTTTGCAATACAGCAAATTTCATATCTTGTGTAAAGCAGATCGTTTTTGCTACAAAAATTAATGAACTATTGAAAATTCAATGGTTGCTAACAACCAAATAATTCGAGACAAGTCTCGTGTCTTGTCACTTGACTCGCAACGCGATCCATTTTGGAGAAAACAACAAATTCAAAAGATTCAAAGGAACGTTGCCGCAACTATTCGACAGCAGGCAGACCTTGACAAACAAAATAACAGCATCAAATATTCCTCTTCCTTCCGATTTTAGTCTCTGACGAATCCCCAGCAGCTGGGGAGCAACGCTGTCTCACTTTAGGAAGCAACTTTTTCTGGGCAGAGACCCAACTCTTCTTACACCATCAAGGGCAACCGTGAAAACCGGAGTAGAGCTATTTTCTCAAAATAAAACTCCCGCAATCCCGGCAAGATCCCCGGTGGAAATTACCTAAATTGCGTGGGAAGTCAAACGATTCCAAAATCTTTTCTAGTTGGGTGGATCTCTTTTATTCTTTTCGAATTCGCCCGAACAAGAGGACGCACCGCCTTCCCATCTCCTAATCGAGTTTGATTTCGACAACTTAAATACTGAAGTCTCACCACAGATAAGGTCATTATGGTCTTCCACTACCACAAGCCTCTGACCACGATGTACGGCGACAACTATCGTTACGGTACCTCTCTGTACGCACCCTCATCGAATGATATTGAAAGAAGTTATCGAAGCAGTTTATCAAAAACCCATGTCAGATCGGACAGGGGAGATCTGGGAATGTACACCTTCGCCGGATCCAATATCCATGGCGGTACTCCTGCCGCTGAGAGGATCCAAGGTACCAAGGTGAGAGGTTACAACCCAGACTTGTATGCTCCTCTGAACACCGGTGAGTATGGCAAGGGTTATTATGACCATCTGCGAGCCACCACGCCTCCACCAAGAGCCAGAAGTAGCAAGATGGCAGATTTATATGAGCCAATCAATCCAACTGAGTATCATCCACATTACTACGATCATCTGAGAGCCTCCTCTCCAGAACCAAGAGCTAGAAAAGGCCCTATTCCTTACTATGACCTCCTAGAATCTCCTTATCATACCCGCCCATACAAGATATCTAGTGACTACACCTTTGACAGTACCAAGAAGACATCAGCAACTGATTACAGCTATGACTTCCATACCCATGACGACAGCGGGAAGAGGACCACCACAAAGAAGACAACCACAACAGAATATTGGGTGCCTCTGACCACACATATCTACCACACACCCTACCACACTTACTTTTACAGGTCCACACCTTTCAGTAGCTATACCTACAGAACAACCGATGACCTCTACAACTATGACTTTCTCGATGATTACAAAAGGTATTCAAAAACGACCACAACGAGCACAAGCAAAAATCTCGAAGCTCTGGACCTGAGCGTCAGCAAGAGCTATGAAAAATCAGATTACAGCCACTACACACAGAAGTGGTAAGTACATTTAAATGGTTGCCTAAATTTTTTTGAAATTAAATATCAAGGTGTTGAATTGTAAAATTAATGTCCTTCAATGATAACATAACAATCAAATTCAAAAGTTTGATTAAAATAAATGTTTCTTTTGTTTTTATTTATTTCAATAATAGTTATTTGATTACGGTTAAACATACATAAATAAAAGCGTTAAAAGACATTAACTTATTTTCATGTTTTAACTATTTATGGCTTAACTCAGATATTCTTTTGAATGCCAGTAATAATGCATTTTTCCTCAAATCGAACATAAAAACAAGATCTTGATATAATTTTGGAATTTAAGTAAAAAGCTTTTTAAGTTTGGCTAATGAAATCACTTAGGATAACAGTTAAGAATATGTTTGTATTTATTCATGGAAAATAAAAATAAGAATGGGGATATTGGTAAGTGATATTCATAGATAACTGTACCCTAACAGTAATTTAACTGTATTGTTATTAAAAATATTTCACTTTCAGTATAAAATTTCATCTTAGGTTCTGCAATGAGAGTTTTGTAAAATTTGGGACTAAAATTAGTACAATGAGTCAGGACACTGATATTCATTAAAATACAAAGATATCGTAATATGCTATTTATAAATAATTATAATTATATTACATTAAATTATATAATTATTATTGTATTATAATTACATAAAATATTTTCGTAGTAATTCAATCTTTCCAAAAAAAATAACTAAGTATCCGTTAATGTAACGTAATTATGCGGTGAAAAAAGAAATATTTCTATGATACATCTGCTTTTTTAAACATTATATAAAATGTTCCATGCTATGTAATTCCAAATTTATAATTTTTGAAAGAAGTTTCTTAAAGTGCACATAATTCGAGTCTAAACTGCGAACTATACACGTTTTGGAATTCAACAGGAAGCCTGAAATTCATAATAGTGTAGATAGTCTTTAATTGCATAATTATGTCTTATTAAAAAAGCATCATGAAATGAGCTCACCATTGTGATAAACTCCAAAAAAAATTAGCTAAATAATCTTATTAAACAATTTACAAAAGGCAGTATATTGCTTAAAATAAATAAGAATATTTGAATAAAATACAAGAATATAAATAATAAGAATACAAAAAAAAGAATATAATCATGTGCTCATACAAGATGAATATTAATTCATTTGTTGTTACAAGTCACTTATTTTAACTGCATTAAAAATAATATATTTTCGAGAAAATATATTCAAAAAATATTTTTCCGTTAATTTACTTAGCAATTAATATATTTCTGATGTTCGGAGTGAGAAAATTCTGTCTCAAAAAAATCTCACGACAGAAAAATATTTTAGAATGTCACTTTTTATTATTAAAAATACTAACAAATTATTTATCCAACTCCAAAAATTATTTCATCTCAAATTTGCCTAATAAAAAAGCAATAATTTTATAATCGGCATTGTATAATACATTTTGTCTTTAGAGATAACTGAATTAACTATAACAAGCAGAAATCAAAACACCATATCAAATTTATAAAAAAATAAGGCATATAAATGTGAACTGGTTTATAAATATAAATGTTTTTTTTCGTATTTATCACATAGAAAAGCAACCAGTAATTATATGTATATAAGATAGAGACTATATATATAGGATCGTTTCCAAAAAGTTCACTTTTATTAAAAGTTAAGTAATTGAAATATATATTAAAATAAAGTACATCAGTTTCGCTGTTTACTTTTAATTTAATTGTACTATATATTAATTTGAAAAGAAAAAGAAACTACTTACTTATCGGTTATGAATTTTTTCAGAAATTTCATATTGAAACCAAAATTTAACAATAAAAAATTATAAAACAGTTTTAAATAAAATAAAAATTATATTTATATAAAAGGATTCATGAATCCATTAAACATCTAAAAGAAGATAATTTGCATTTTTAAACGATCCTGGCAAACAATGAATGCTGCTGATTTTTAATACACAGACATAAATTAATATGTATATATTGTATTAAAAAGGGATTCGTTAATTTTTTTTATATTAATAACAATTTTTAGTATGTATTATTTTTTTAAGAAATCACAGCTTTATATAACTTCTTTATTTCCTGCCCTTAATACTCAATATTAATCAAACATCTATGATGCAGAAAAGTTCTAAATAGTTCTAAATTTCTTCATACAAAGGTCTTTAAAGTAATTCAATTTGGAACGCTTTTAAATGTTTATTTGCAAAATAATCAGTTTATCTGCATTAAATATATTCGACACTCCTAGTTTACAGAGTAGCCTTTGAGAAGTTATGCATCCCAAAGTCTGTGCATTCTTTTTATGCAGACAAGATCAAGGGTAACAAAGATAGTATGTATCTAATCAGAATAACATTCTATGAAAGCACTCTTTTAACAACTTAACGTATTAACAAGCACATTCACATTGGTGATTCATCTGCACTCCATTTAGCTGAACTCGTACGATTGTGATAATGTGCTTTATCAGTTGTGAAAATTTCTGCCAAATTAACAGCCTTTTGGTTCTTAAAATTCCCAAAAATTGCATCAGTGTCTGGTGGCTCATAATATTGCTTTAAAATAGCTTGTTTTAAACGAATGTTGGTGGCCCATGACGGGATTTTCTTTAGTTTTTCTTCAACGATGTCAAGACTGTTATCACTGATATCTGATATTTCATAAGACGATATATCGGAGGATTGGTTTTGCTTGGAAGATGAAGAACTTTTATTCTTGTTTTCAGATATCTTATTAATGATCAATGGCTTTTTCGTTGGCTTACTATTATTTAAATGACCATGAGCTTTACGCTTGAAGTTATTTGGCACTTTCTTATTGTTTTTTTCAATTTTTTTGCTCATAGTTTGAATGCCGTATTTGCTATTAGTGAGGTCTTTTAAAACTGTCTCAGGTTTCAATATCGATAATTTTGGATCTTTTTGAATGCCATTATCAAGAGCAATCATCATCGCTGTCTTCGACTTATCAGGTGTTAACCTTGAATAATTTAAATTGATGTTAGTAATGTCCTTTAACACAACAACTGGGCTCAGCACTGATAACTTAGGATCCCTATTGATGATATTGCCGGGTAATGTTGCAGCTTTTACTTTCATGGGTTGATTCAATATTTTCATTTCTAAACGATCAGTTCTTTCACTTTTAGACTTTGATAATTTTTCTAAGACAACGTAAGGCTTCAAAGAAAGCTTCGGGTCATTTCTCAGTTTTACAGTCATATGACTGATATCCTTTTCTTTGTATTCAGAATTTGATTTTAGTGTCATTGAATTTTCAATTACTACTCCCTTTTCCGAATTTGATGAGTGAAAGCTTTTGCTGTCTTGAGAAAACAATGACTTTACATGTTTAGAACCATTCAATATTTTTCTTGATTTTTTTTGTTTCCTATCATTTAAAGGACTATTCGGTTGCTTTCTTTTACTTAATTCATTTCTTTTAGTATTATTGGGTGAAACGGATATTTTCCTTGTTGATCTCATTTGCTTTTTAATTGGTACGGTAGGGGAATTCTTACCTATAACGGAGATTTCCCTCTTACTAACGTTATAAGAATCGGCCGAATTTGATGTTAGGTTGCAAATAGGTATAGTTTTTTTCTGATTGGAATTTAAACAATTCTGAATAGTTCCAGGGGGCATCAATTGTGCAATGTCGGTAAGAACTACGCTTTGTTTCAGAAAGATCTTTCTATCATACGCTGGATTGTAAAGTGAACAGTTTAAACCTTCACCACTCGAACGATCTTGCATATTTTCAGTTGGTTCTATAGGTGATATATCTTTGAAAGTTTCGATTAAATAAGTTTGATTTAAACTTGATGACAGCTGTTGAATCTCTGAATTAACTTCTGGAGATATTTCTGAACTATTAGCAAACTGTTTGCTGTGCCTTCTGCATTTTGCTTTATTCTTCACATCCATTATCTTCCTTTTCAATATTTTTGTATGCTGCTCGAATCTTTTAATTCTTCTTTCTTCACTTAAACGTAACTTTTCTTTTCTTGCTTTTTCTAAATTTTCTCGTCTCTCTCGAGTACGCTTCATTTTCTGTTCTCTTTGCCTTTTCTTTTCAACAATTCTCTCTTTTAAGGATAAGTTTTTGTTGAACTCATGCGTGGAACACTTTTTCCAATACTTACGATTAGTTTTTAAAGACGGATTGTTCTTTAAAGACCTTAAATTGTAACCTCTTCTATTTGTGGGTAATGGAGATCTGTTCACATTCAATTTGTCCTTAATTCTATGACCTTCACATATTTTTTTGGAATTCGGTGCAAATGGTTCTTTATTTTCAATTAAGACAGGTATAGCAGATACTCCTTTGAAATTTTTTGTGAGAATAATTTTTTTCTTTGAAACTTCCTTCTTCTTGTCACTCATTTCAGAATTATCTTTAATTCTAATAGAGTTGATAACGGATTGTCCCTTTGCTTCAGAAATGGATACTGATTTCACATTACTTGAAATATTTGTCTCCAACACAGAACAATTTTCCGCACTTTTAGCTTTTATGTCTTGTAAGTCCTTTGTTGCTTGGTTTGTTGAACATGGGATATTCAAATGGTTATCGTTTAATATTTGAGTTGTAGAATTTATGTTGTAAATATTTGATTGATTTGCAGGATTATGCTTATCAAAATAAAAATTATGAGGCATTGTGTTATTATGGTATATCTTCAGAGGTTCATTATTATTACTGACAATCAAATCAGTATCGCATTTAGAATCACGAGCAGGCAAAAGAAAAAATTTTTCTGGAAGAATTTCATTATATTTAATGCTACCACTATCATACGATTTACCAACTTTCATTTTCATGTTGATTGGCAAACTATGGCGCTGCTCTTTGCAATTTCTGTTCCTTAAATTTGAGTTCTCATTGTAACCACTCGTTTCATTTTGAATAACTCCCTCAAAGCTTTCATTGGAAGATTTTGAATACGAAGTTTTAATCGTAGTAGAAACAGTGACAAACTTTTGGGAAATTATATCACCGTTATTTTCTTGAACTTTTTCCAATACATCAATATCCTGACGCTTCTGGATAACAAAATTCTCTGTCGAATAAATACCATCGATATCTTTCGAAGTCGACGATTCTGAAGAAGTTTCGAAAGAAATAGAATGAGAGCTATTAATCCTCAAAAAGTTTTTATGTTTATTTTCTTTTAAATTATTCTGACAGGAATTTTGTTGACTAGAATTAGAATCAAAATTCTTATTTGCAAATTCGTACCTTTTATTCGTTCCATTTTTCAAAGCATCAGCATTAGAATTAGAATTCCCAGGAAAGAATTCTTGACTTTTACTCATAGGTGAGGAATTGCTGCTTTGTTTGTAATTGAAGAGTTCTTTTTCACTTTCAGAGGAATTTTCAACATTATTTTGATCAAAAAATCCAGAAATATTCGAAGTGCTACTTTTGCTCGAATGCAAATGTATTTTAGATTCTTCTAGAGGTATTTCAAACTTTTTATATTTCTTTTCAAATTCTGTAGGTTTTGGAAGTTTTTTCAGTTCTTCAATGGTTTTACAAGCCATAATTGCGATCGCTTTTTCCTTAAAAGTCCTAAAAATATCCAGATTAAGGTTGATGCTCGATATAATTTTATCCGCTTTTCGGGATAATACCAGCAATTCTTCATATATTTTCATGACGATTGAATATTCAAAATCTTTCGTAAAATTACTACTTTTTCTTGTTTCAAAATAACAACAATCTTCGTATTCTCATCTAGATTTTAAAAACATATGCTATGTGTTGCCACTTATTCAATATGTCTCCAAAAAAATGCAAACGAAAAATGCTCAGACGATATTAAAAATATCAGATTTGTTTTTATAAAATAAGTAACCAATAAACCGATAAAAAATGTGCAGACGATTATTAAAAATCCCAGATTCTGTTAATAAAATAAATAAGCTATAAAAAGAGAAACAATTAGGTTTAATTAATTTTTTAATTGAAATTAATACATTTTTATAATTAAATATAGAATATAAAACTGAAAAATGTGATTCCAAATATCCTAATTTCAGCATTAAAAATAAATATCGTTTGAGAAAAACAAAATTTAAGAAAATATTATATGGACAGTTTTATCATTTTAAATTTTCTAAATAATTAAATTTTTACGAGTGAACGAATAAAAAAATCCTATTTTATTTTTAATACGTGATTACAGGCTATGAACAAAAATAAGAACCAAAAATTATTTTAAGAAACAAAGCGACTGTGAAACCAGAAACTGAATAAGTTTTGATGGCTATGTTAAATGTTCACATTCCGAGTTAAAGGAATATATCACTGATTTTCCCTCAAAATGTTTGCTGACAGGATCCATAATTTCTAAAATTTGTTTTATATTTTTGTAATGTTTTGTGCAAAAAAAACTTTTTTTTTCATTAACAACTAGCAGTTATAATATTAATAAGGAGGAAATAAACTTCTCCTATTACTGTTCAAACTTTAAAACCATTAAAATAGGCAATCATCAAATATAATCCAAATAAAAATGTTTAATTTACGTCAGTACAATAAATATTTTTCGTCATATTTACAATAACGAATAAATTCTTGTGCAACTAAGATAATATAGACATTAAGTGTATTGGAGAATCTTTTTTTTTTCATGAATTTCTTCTTTTACGTTTTAAAATTTAAGTTAATAATTTAGAACAATAAATTTTAAATAAAAATTTAGAGCAAATGCTTACAAGGAATTTTGAAACGCAGTTTCAAAAAATTAATGGCATTATGCAATGGGAGTAAACTGAATAGCTTGAGAATATTTTACAAACAACTTAATTCCTTTAGAGGAATTATTTTTTAAAAAAGAGAAAATAATCGAAACGATTTACAGTTAAAATTCTTACTCAGACCCAACTACTTAACAAGTAATTACGTCACAAATTCAGAAGGTCTAGGTCAAATAGTCTGCCCTCTTGAGTGTTCTGAATGATATTTCGTCAAGTATATCACAGTTTATAGTTAATGTGTCAGCCAATGAAAATTATCAAGCTAAGATCTAAGCTTTCACTAATACGTTAACGTAAGAAGTCGAATTGTTTAAAAAAAATTGATAATGCTGCGAGTAACAAAGTTTCAGCATATATTAGCATTATATGATTCCTTAGGCAACATATTAAATACTCAGGAAATAAGTGATTTGAAGATTTAAAAAATTAAGCTTCTCATGAAAACTAAAGAATTTTAACTGTACACAGCAAGTCATATTAAAAATTCAGTGGCGTGTATGAAACTTTTAAACAATCAATCATACTTATTGATCTATTAAAAAAATACAGAAATCGTTAAAAATTAAGGAATGAAAATGATAAATTAAACTCTGATAAAATGATAATCAAACAGCATTTTAAAAATTACTAGGTGGATCATTAAATAAATAGAACTTTTGTTTGAAAAAATTCATACAAATACGTAGAACTGTGCAAAATATCTAGGATAAACAAAAGTCAAAAATAATAGTAATTAAGAAAAATAAAGGGAGAAAAAATTTTATGCATAGTTCAAAGAAAATACAAATATCTTCTTATTCAAGAGTCATACTTGTTCTGAAAGGGTTTTTTTTTTCTTTCAATTTTCCCCTTTTTTCCTTTTTTTTTAATTCTATATTAGTTGAATTTTAAATTAGCTTTATATATTAAGAACATCTAATTAAAATTCAGCAATGAGAATTTATGCTAGGATAGAATTCAGGATTTGAGGTTTCAGTTCAAGTGCGTTGCGCGAATTTTCACAATGGAAATATAAATGAAGCATTTTAATAAGGTCACTCATATTAGGTTTCAAATTTCGGAACATGTTATTGCTTGATTACCCTTAACAATTTATAAATATTTGAAAGCGAAGGAAAACAAATTTTAAAAATAAACTCATGTTGAAGCCAAATTCTTCAACATGTTAAATAATCATCTCATAATTAAATCCATGGGAACAAGAATCCGAAGAGAAGTCTAAAAATTACCAGATATTCTTTATGTTTGAAATTATTTGATTATTCTAAGAAATAAAAAAAGTCTTTTGGTTGGATTTTATTCTAGCCTACTTTTTTTTATCTATTAATGGGATAAGAACACGTGATTGAAAAGCCATTGACAGCTGCAAACTTCGTTTTCACTGAAAATTTATAGCCTGATTTTTTTAATTGTTTAGAATATTTTTATTCGTTTATAAGGAATTAAATATGCTATTAATATTAGAAATTTCTTTTTAAAAAATTTACGATTAAGGTAAGAAAGGACAAATAATAATTTAGTAGCAAAACAACTACTCCCTTATGATGATATATTCATGTCGTGTTTGGAATACTTTTAATCATGCGAAAATCTTCAAAAATTATTGCTGGGCACTGCTTAATTCAGCTCAAATCAAGATTATTGCGATATTTATTTCTTTTTATTCTAACGATGGATGACTTCAGTTATACTAAAAAAAATTGTATTTTTTGATGTTTTTTGATAATTTAATCATAATAAATATGAATACAAATATTAAAAATAATCTTAATCGTTTTAATTGTAAATAAAGACATAAAAAAAGTTTGTGATCATTCTTTCCCGGTTTATTTTACTTAGAAAAATTCATTAATAACAATAATTGAAAACCAACATTATGATTTATGAAAATTATGTTTGAAACTTTAAATAATGAATTTATCGTTGAATTTTACATCAAATAAATTAGAGCAGTAAAAAAAAGAAGTGTTCTTTGGGAAAATATTAAATTTTTTCTGTTCAGACTTGAATGTTTGAAATAACAAAAGAACAAAAACACTTATTACATCCAAATATCGAATAAGAGATTACATCATATATTGCATGTAATCATGCATGAAATTTTTTTACTGATATTATCTTTGGAATATTTTTGAAAAGAAAATCTGTTTAATATTTGTTCTTAATAATTAATCACTTATGTTTCTCTATGCAATAATAATAATCACGTTTTCTTTTTGTTCATAATTTTAAATAATTTAACTTTTTCCTTTTTTTTTACGAATCAACTTAATACTAAAAATTTTATTCATAACCAGCAAATAATCTCTCTGATATCTTCTCTCATTTTCTTTGGTGTTGCCTATTCTCTCTTTCCCACACATAAAATTTATAAATCTTAGCAGGATTTGAAGACCGCAAATGCACCAATTTTGTGCCTCAGTTTATATATGTGACAAAATATTATTTGTGTAATACTATGCTAACCAAATGAACGAAATTTGATACCGTATTACAATCTTTATAACAAAACCTCATGGATTTCATCTTTAAGTCAGCTTATTTATATGCAAGCAAATGCATAGAATGACGGTCTACTCATTAACAGATATGAATCAAAGTTTGTTACGGATCGACACTTGAGATGTTAAAATTGTGTAGCAAATTTTATTCATCTGACTCAAATCCTTTTTAATTTCTAGCATATGAAATATGGAAAAAGTACTGTAATGGCTCAAAATATTTGAACTCGAGATTTTGATGAATCTCCAGCCTGAGTTCGAAAAACACAAATGACTGTCTGGAAAATATTTGCTTGTCTATAAGAAGATAATTAAAAAATGTCTTGAATTAGACAAATAAAATTTGGTATATGATTTTTAGACTAAATCTGAAGATTTCTATCAAATTTTGAGCAAAATTCGTTCTATAGTAGTCTATCAATCGTCCTGTTCTATTATAACTTAACACGAAAACATTAAAGCGACAAAATTGATGAAATTTTGTACACAGATTTAAAATCAAAACCTTGGACACTTATAAACTTTTTATTCAAATCCAACAAGAGATTTACCATCCGTCGGTCTATACACTTAAAAAATTTTACAAGTTAATCTAAAAAACACGAGTTAACTTTATGACAAGTCTAGTCTTGTGTCAAATTTCTTTTTTCAGTCGGTTGAAGAAAACTCGTCGAGGGCCGCGGTAGCCTGGTTGGTAGAGCGTCAGTTACGTAAACGAAAGGTCTCGGGTTCTGTCCTCGTCTTGTCCAAAGACCGCCGTGTTAGCTAATGGTAATTGGTGCACGTTAAATAGGCAGTGAGTGCAAGGTCCTCCAAGTTCCCATAACAAATCGATACCTCTGGAGGTACTGAATCAGCTATGAATCGGTCTCTGATTTGGATCTCAATTCTGACTTGCTGATGGATGAATGAGTGTATGAATGAATTCAACCGCCCTCTAAAAGGGATTGTGTCGTGCGTGTTCGAGTAAAGTCGTCCTTTCACCTGAACGGTGGTCGTTAACAACGAAAGGCGCACCACTGCCTTAATCGAAACAGTTCTGCTAATTCGGCTTGGCATGACCAAGTGGCATAGACAACAACAACAACAAAACTCATCTAAGAGACTAATTCGAGTTTCAATGCCAAATAACTCGCCAAGTATCACATGATGTAATTCAGTGCAAATGCTAACTTCACGTCAAATGTTAATATTTTATAACTATTGTACGTCAGTGTCATGAAAAACGTTTCCTAGGATAACTAACTCCTTTTATTTGAGAGAATGCGAGAAGGCTTTGGGGAGGCCATTCCAGCTGGTTTATTGAATTATCGCATTAAAAGTTACACGGATATAAATCCCAAATCGACAATTATCGGATTAAACCTTTTTTGTACTTTATCTCAGGACATTTTGGATTCGGAAAAGTAAAAAAAATATATATATATTTAAGAAAGAGATGATACTTGAATGTATTAAATGTCTTGCATCATTGATAAATGAAGATCAAGGACATTTCAATAGATCCAAATAAAAGATTGATAAAAGATACATTGCATTTTTACCTAATTAAGATAACAGACAAAAATTTTACGATACATTTTAAATAATGTAAGCAAAAGTGTTTCAAGTGTTTGATATTACTTTCATTTTATACACTTCAGTGGTGAATGACAATCAAATTCAAAATATTATTTTAAATTCATGGTCATGGCTTATCATTTTTTTTTTCATTATTGATATCGTAACAAAAAATCGCCACTTGCTCTTTTTTAAATCTGCAGCGCAATTATTTTTCGTTATTCGACGCAGTAAGCTATTTTAATGAAAAACGATTTGGAAACATTTCCTGGGATCAAAATGTTTATCTTTTACTTATATAGAAATCAAATTATTATCAATAACTCAACTTTTATTTATCTTTAATGCAACAATATAGAACTAGCCATTAAAAGATTGGATCATTACTCCAGACAGGATGCGGAACTTAAAGGGTCCCAATTCTAAATGTTGCTGACTCTTACTTCGTTCAGCGACATTATTAAAATAAGATTAAGCAGGTCAAATTCCCTGTGTGATCGGAAGGGCGCCAAAATTTTAATCATGTCAGGATAGACAATTCAAATTAATAAATCATGCCAATTTAATTAAAAATACATTTAATGACATTAAAGGACATGCTTAACAAGGGGACAAAACTATTTAGGACAATAACATTTAACATATATGCATAAAAATAATTCTCGGGGATTACATCATGCTTTACCTTCGCTTCCAAGACACGGACTGATTGTTCATGGCAACGGCCGATAGAGAGCCGAGGAAACAGTTACGGTTACACCTGCAATCAGTTTTAGGGAGAGCAAAATTGAGTCAAAGAATTCATGATCTACTTTTTTTCTCTTTCTTAAAATAGATAAAATAATTTGCATATAAAATATATAAAATAAAAGCATTACAATCCTCAATAAATTCGGGTTTGACGAATCTGCACATTTTAAATGTTCGTCAACCACACACTGAAAAAATGTCCCCCCCCTCCCTTCTTATAAGCTTAGTATGGAAAATATAGTAATCATCAAAATATTCAAACTCGTGATTTTGACGAATCTATACGTTTTAGATCTCTGAGTTAAAAAAAAAAAAAAAAAACATTTTTGGAAAATATCCATTTGTCTCTCTGTCAAAGATATTTAAAAAAAGATTCGATATAGACTGTTGAAATTTGGTATGTGATCTTTATGCCAAATTTTCAGATTTTGTTAAATCAATTTTTTTGTAAAATCTGTTCAGAGGAATTCTAGCTGTACGACTGTTCAAATATAAGTGAACATGATAACTATAAAACGTAGAAAGCTAGATAAATGTAATTCAGCACTCCTATTGATATAAGTATTGTAGATAATTGTCAAAACTAACATTGCGTTCACTATCGGTTGGTTTGTACTTTCAGAATTTTGTAGAAGCGACCTGGCCTTGATGTAGCACGCCTTCCCTGTAATCTGGGTATCCTGGGTCCCAGTCGTTGTTTTCTGTCCGGTTTTCTATCTGTGAGGTGTGTGAAAGACCCCCCCCCCTCCGTATAAAAAGGGGCTGTGCAAATGAATGTGTGTGTCAGCTTCATATGAGCGAGAAGTCAGATATCTGCCCTCAGGTGCTCAGGAGCTTTTGCCTTCAGAAGCTACTTCACACTCGTCTTAAATCGCTGACAGTTCGTCCGCGGGCTTATATAGTGCCATAAGTAGCAACAAAAAATTTGCAAACGCGTTAAATAAAAAAAAGTAAAGACTTAAATATATCATATTAGATGTGGGATTTTGAGACAACAAACGCAGTTTTCTATCAAATCATTGTTTCAATCGTTTAACAAAAGCGCATTTAAGGCACTAATTATATTTATGGATACTGTTAATCGCTAATAAACTCGTCGAAGATGTCACGATAGGTTCAGTAAAAGTGTTAAGCTCATGCCAAAATTTAATATTTCGTAACTATTGTACGCCAATGTTATTCAATGTTACTCAATCAAATATAAAATTTTGATTGATTTTCTCACTGGTTATTATAATCATCGTCAAATAATCTCAATTAAATGATCTATAATTTTTGACTTGCATTAATAGATATGTGATAAGCAGAATTGCAGAACGCTTAGTAAAAATTTTGAAAAAAATTTTATCGGGCAAAAAAAGTGAAAATTTTCTCATATCTTTACTAACAATCTCTGTATATGATTATGGTCATTAATAAATATGATAACATATATTAACAAAATTGATATTTTATTACTTACGAATCTAGATAAATGCTCTGAAAAAAAATCCTTGGTATGAGTATTTTTTATTACAGTTTTTTTCTGTTGAAAATTTTAAAGCTGTTAATCTTGGTTTGCATTTTTAGAAAATTCAGTTCACTACAAAATATTAAAAGTCAATCACATTTTAATGTAATTGTCTGAAATTTTTTCTGCTTATAATTAAATGTATGCTTAATAGAATTAGGGATGAATTTATAAAAATGCCTTTCAGAATTTTTTTTAAAAATATTCAAATTGAAAAACTCTCATATTTTCCAAAAGATTCCAGAAAAATTTACTGAAC
Organism: Argiope trifasciata; assembly: GCA_026543055.1. NCBI lineage: Eukaryota > Metazoa > Arthropoda > Arachnida > Araneae > Araneidae > Argiope > Argiope trifasciata. The sequence continues at coordinate 121,852 of JAPMOQ010003521.1, forward strand.
TTTCCCTCTGAAACTAATACAAATATAAAAAATCGGACCCCTAATTATATTAAACATAGTGTAAAGTCTCTTTAGAAAAAATTTGGAGAAAAAGTATTCAAAATTTTACGAGTAGAAGAATTTTTTTTAAAAAAGGGCTAATATTTGTAAAAAATTAAGCACTTAAATTTGTAACTTTTGAATCTGTAAATTTTTTTAGAAAATTACGCTTCTACACTGTTTACATCTACATATCACACAATTTGAAATTTTTGAAAACACTTTTTAGTGGAGTGGATTACAGCTTTTCCGAAGAAATTCCCCTACCTTATAATATTATCTCACCTACCTTATAAACTCCCTGCCTTATAACATTATCTCACCTAATATACCATGAATATAATAAAATCGAAAAATTAAATAGCTGTTAAAAAATTAAAAAATATTAAATATGAAAAATATATTAGATGCTACTCAAATCTATTCTAAGAAATTCTAATTTGTTCTGTTTTTTTCAGCCAAGAAATCCAAAGCCAATTAAATGAAGTGAACAAGTGGATCCAAGATGCCGAGACGAAGCTCAAGAGCGAGGTGGTCAGCACCAGGAGTAAAATCCAGTCCGAACTGGCCGAAGTGACCTCGATCCTCGATGAGACCTCCAAGTACAGCGATGACCTTCACAGAGTAATCAGGAAGCAAGCCAAACAGATTTCGGTAAGTCTTATCACATATTACGAAAAACCAAAATTATTTTACCAATGACATCGCATTTCACTTCGGTTTTATTAATGTCAAGAAAAGCATTTAGAAGTTATTCTTAATTTAATCAATAAATATTTATTAGTATTTAGTGGTATATATTATTTAGAAATATTTGGCATATATTTTTCTAATTGGTACTCTTTTTTAAATAACGAAATCAGTATTTTCAAATTACTTTTTAAAAGAGCCGGCTTCATTGTTTTCTTACCGTCCCGGTTCGGGCATGGTTGTTGTTCTGTGTTCTATCCGTGAGTAGTGTGAATGTGCCTCCCTATAAAAAGGGGTTCTGCAAGCGAATGTGAAGCATGAAGTAGCGAAATCATACTCTTGGCTCTAGTTGGCGCTATTGAAAAACAAGGGAAGCTAATTTCGGCTTAAAATCGCTGACAAAGATTAGCGGGCTTGTCAACGACAAGTGCCATTGAAAACAACAGCAACTTTTTTAAAAGAGGGTGACATAGTGTGATTATTAGTCGATGCAGTTTTGTAAGATATATAATACCATACACTTTTCACACAGCAAATTAGTATACTCATAATTAACTTTCTATAAAAAAAAGGGTATTAGATAACTTCAAATTCTTAAAGTATTACTAAGAATTTGTAATATTGCTTCACGACGTAATAAGTTACTTGTTAGGGAGGACAATTTTACAAATATCTTTGTTGCTAAGCGATGCTAAGTCAATGATCTCGACGAACTGAAGATTCTAGATACTATAAGAATCTTGGTGATAGATCCATTAAGACTAGTTTCGGTTATCTTTCTAGAATATTCTTCAGTGGGAACTATAATACTGGATGACAAAGCTGATGTCAGTCAGCAGTCAGTAGGCAATTGGATTCTTATCAGGCAAGTAGTCAGTTGAGAGAGTAACAGACAATTCGAGAGATGTGAATAGTTGAGCGTAATCTCTGCCCTACAAGTTCTCTCTGAAGTCTTTGAGCTCTTTAAGTTACTTATTATCGATTTGCTGCTTGTGTGCAAACACTGATGTTTCTTGCAAATGCTGTTCTTGCGCATGCTTTGTCTTATGTTTGTAACTATTGTTTCGTGTTTTCGTATAGAATAGAGGGTCGTTTTTTTACTGATTCTGTTGCATTTATTCATCGCACATCCATAGACAAGACATTTTTTCCTCAGAAAATTTCCGTAATAGAATTTAATAATAAAGCGCTTTCAATATTAATGTTATAATTAAAAGACAAAATGAAACAAACATTAATTGAAAGGATTTCATCACTATTTAATAAATTATGATAATCTTTTTAAAATAAATTGATTTATTTTTGTTGGAGATAATGAATGATAAAACATTTTTGATAAGGATCTCAAAGGTTTTTCATTGCCTCTCATAAAATGTTTTCTTCCTTTTTTCGTTAGAAACAACCTCCACAGTAGAAACGAAAAATCTTCCTTACAATTCTTGGGTTCATTTGACCCCAAGATTTGTACAGAGTACTATTGTGTTTTGAATATTGCCGCAGGTAGTTTTTATGCGGATCGCCACATTACGAAGTAAGAATGGGTTCAAACATTCTCACGACGGCACTCTTAAACGGGCCGGATTAAACCTTTTTGCGGGCCGAACTTGGCCCGCGGGCCGTAGTTTCCCCATCACTGGGTTATACAGTAAAAGCTCCTTATTCCTTCATTCGCGTTTTCACTATTCGCGGATTTAAAAAATGCCACCCACTTCCTATATTCGCGACAAAAAATTTCTTTATTCGCGGATCTAATAAGCACATACATAATAATAAAAGGATTCCAATAGGTATCCAACTCAATATCCTTTGTAAATGCCGTCAACTAGACTAATTTAAAAAATAAAATAGATCTCATTGCAACTTTGTCTAAAGTATGTTGTTAAATGCAAGCTGCAAACATAGCCGAAATCGCGAATGGAACAGTACGAGATGGGTTCGAACAGATAGAATCAAGTGACATTCAGGAATTGCTTGAATCGCAAGATGAAGATCTGACTGAAAACGACTTGAAGGAAATGTTAAATTCACAGCCCATTGAAGAAGAGGCTTCAATAAGCACTGGAAACGTGACATTTCATTTGAAAAATCTTAGTGAAGGTTTAAGAATGGCAAATGAGTTTTGCGATTTCTTTATGCACATTAATTCGCATATGGAAAGAGGTCTTATTTTTAAGAGGCAAGTTGCCATACAACTGCTGCATATCAGTCTGAATTGAAGGAGTTTTTAAAAACGGCAAACTGCCAATTGAGAAAATGACAAAATTCTTCAAACCATTGTCTAAGCGTTAAGATAATTAATCAAAATAATCAAAAACTTCAATTAAATTGTTTTTTTTTTATATATTTGTTTTTTATTTTTTTTAATTTTGTCACCTAGGAATGTATCCCCTATAATCCCATATAAATGACCATTCCGTATTCACGGTTTCTGTATTAGCGGCATATTTATGGAACATATACCCCACGAATAAAGAGCTTTTACTGTACTTTAAAACGGGATATTAACTAGACAATTCTAAACTCCTTCCTAAATATGAAAATCCTTCGCCTGGAATCCTCCGAAACAAAGGTATATATAACGCATATTTTCAATTATAATTTTTTTATAGTTTAAAGCATTAGTACTAAAAAAGGAAGCAATGAAATTAAAAGTAATTTTTTTTTCCAATTCGAGAAATTTTTTTATTTAAATCTGATTAGATTAAGTTTTCATCATATTTTCTCTTTCAAATTGTTGAATAAATAAATAAAAGAGTTCTTGAGATATGAAATTTAGTTCAAGGATATCCGACTTCCGGGTTATTTTCGAGGTTACATAACTCAAAAAGGAAAACTGAAAAAAGAGAGGTGGAGAGGTAGGTTTTTTTTAATCAAATGATTATGTTTTTCGAGGCAAAAAAATAAAATTCACAACAAAATATCTGAAAATTGTTATGATATAAGTACTGAAGGTATCTGATATTCTGAATCTGGACGATTTAAAGCCGGTTAGTTTAATTTAATTGTATTAACGTCCCGTTTTAAAGCAACACTAAGGCTATTTTGGGATGGACCTCGTAATTTTGGACCACGGTTGGATAACGAGGGCGACACCAGAACTAGCGCTCCCTCTCCACAATACACCAGCGGGTGGCCTTAAGTCGGGTGGGGGAGGATCTTAGATTATTAATAAGCACATATATTATTTAATACTATTAATTTGATCTAAATGAAGTAAATAATTACATTTTATGTAGCTTGAGTCAAACAATGGATTTACGAATAATGAGTTTTAGATTTCTTCATACTTTACTCTGTGAGCCCTGTTTTACAAAATATTTTTATTAATATTTTAAATAAAAGTTGTTACATCAATCAGTCTTCTAAATCAATAATTAAATACTGATTTATAAAATTAAAGAATATTATTAGGAAAACGTGTTCTTTTAAAACTTTCCGTTCATCATCTTAAAGAAAATATTAATTTCAGGCCAATCAATGCCCAGAATTACTTAAAGGCTAATGAATATGGGATTTAATTGAAAATTTTAGAACGCATTACTCATGGCGAACCAACTGTTCGCCCAAGGCGGCTAGTAGTAAATAATTCCCAAAAAAATAAGCTTTGTTAATCGTGTTTTATAAAGATAAAAATATTATACTATTGCTTTGATTATTTTTCATTCAGTTTATTTATCTACATCTATTATTGGTGAATCTAAAGGTGAATTCTCAGAAATATTCTGGAATGTTCAGTTGAAATTCAAAGTAATAAAAATGTCGAAAATCGGATGCATTCAAATTTTGAATGTTTGTATCTATGTACCAAGATTTATTCTTTCCTCAGTTACAGGTCACGAACTATTTGAAAACTGATAATGGGTCCAATTTTTATTTTTAATGTATTTAAAAAGCAATCGGAAAATCTTTGTAGATGAAAAAAGAAAAACTGATAAAGTGTTCGTTATGTTCCATTTTTATACCTTGAATTCGTTACAGAAACTACGGTAAAGGGAGAAAAAAAAAGAACATTATCAAAACGAATACTTAAGAACAAACTAGAACTTTCTCAAAACTTCATTTGGCAGTAACGTTGCATTAATGAATGATGATTGCCTTCATTGTAATGCAAGTAATGCAGATGTTCCACGTTGCGAGCTGCAGGTAATAATAATCTCGAAATAGTTATAAATAGAAAGGAATACCGTGAGCTAGCGCTTCCGTTACGAAATAAATTCTTTTTATAAAAAAAAAAGTAAAAAGTTTTCTTTAGACAAGAACTTAACATGCCAGAAACAAAAATACAAAATCAAGAAAGAACAGAAACAACACAGATAAGAATTCTAAAAATAGAAGCAATTACATTCTTATAAATTTCAACAGAAGATAATTACTTCCAGTTACTATATTTAAAATGCAGAAGGCATCAAATAAGTTATTTAAAGTACTTCGGAACTCACGTTTCCGAACAGGTGAGTTACATATTACGCAAACGATTTTTGTTTTCTCGAATGAATCATTACATTTCGTATTTTTTGCTTCTTTTTTTGTATAAATTTAAGCAGTTAGATCAGTTACTTTATTTATAAATATATTAAATAAAAACAGCTTTACAATCGTAATACTATTGAACTATCAAATATTTGTATATATAAATTAAGCATTCTTTTAAATTTTGATGTGTTAAGGAAATAAGGTATATGTTTATTACTTATAATGATCTATAAACAGCATTTTTGATATCATATTTTTAATTTACTCATTCAAAAAAATCGTTTCCAATGTAGGGACAGGATATGGTACTATACATTTTTATCGTATAAGTAATTTTTAAAAGTTAAAACTCTCGTACTAATCTCTAGCATAATTTGTAAACACTTCTTTTATTAATCAATGATTTTCTTTAAATAAAATTACAACATTCATTAAAAATAACTCACGTTGTTTATTTTTTATATTTTAGGGTACAACCTTTTCTGTGATTACTTTCTAAAGATAAGATTTAAAATATTCAAAAATAATTCTGTCAGAAATTTATTTTGGTTTCATTTTTTTACAGTCATTAAACAAAGAATATGATGATGTCAACCGTCACTTGGTGGATATTGCTGATGTTCTTGAGAGGTCAAGATCTCGTTGCCAGACATTGCAATCTGAATTATCATCTGTGCAATCAGTTATAGATATGGTAAGTTTAATACAACTTCCATTTTGATTATTATCTGAAATAACTAATTTGCATTGTTTATGCAAAAATTGCTGCAAATATGAAGAATAGGAGCTTTAGCTTAATTATATTTTTTTACTACAATCGAACTTCTTAATTATAATTTTAATTGTTTTAATTATAATCGAACTTCTTAATTATAACTTTAATTGTTTTTGATACATTTGAACTTCGTAATTATAATTTTTTTTATTTCACTACAATATAGCTTGTGTCAGTCGCGTTCTAAATTCTTTCATGAAGTATTTAATTAATTAATATTTCATTACTGTTTTATTCAATTTTAACTATATCAAAATTGAATAAAACAGGAATTAAATTATATATATTATTTATATTTATAAGAATATATGTATATACATTTTAAAATAAAAACAGGAGGTAATAAAAGTTTCCAACATGCATGTAATAAAGGTAGAGCTTCTTAGATTATAAAAAGAATCATAATTGATTTAGTGGGAATTTTTATTCAGTAAATAAAATTATTTCGAAAAATAAAATTCTTCTATTGCTGTTTCACTGATTTTTTCTTCTTTTTTTTTTTTTTGATAATTAAGGAATAAATTAATGTTTACACATTCTTTTCTCAGATATATGTTGTAAATTATTAAGAATTAAATTTCAAATTTCAATTTGATCGTACTTTTAAAATCCCCTACCTTTCTTTATCATCCTAAAAATTAGAATTCTTTCATTATCAATGTTATTTTAACAACCATTATACAAACAATAATCTAATAAAAAAATAATTCGTAATCCAGAATTTTCTTAAATATTAAAATAAATTTCTCTCTTTATTAGAATAACTTAAAAAACGTATGAAAATTATTTTAATATGCATGTTAATTAAATTAAATCTAGTGCTAATAACCTTATGGTAGCTTGGGTTTATCATTTAAATTAGTTTTTAATAATGTTGTTATGTTATTTAAAGTGACAATTAATGAAATATAGCGATAATTTTCAGCAATGGAAATATTTAGAACGAGGTTGTCGGAATTTTATAATGCAAATATCATTACTTGAAATTTTTTTAAATATTGTTCTGCAGTTGAATGACCTTGTTAATTATGATTGAAATGCATGAAAATGTACGAATACTGACGAATAAAATAATATCATTTGCATAATACTCGCCAGAATTAAATTGGGAGAAAGGAAGTATTGGGTTGTTCGGAAAGTCATTTCGTTTTTTTTTTTTTTTTTTTTGTCAAAATGAAAAGAAATTTTCGTTTAATGAATAAATTATTTATTAAATTATAAAATTGCCATTCTGGTCTAATACCTTTTGCCATATTTTTGGTAGTAACATGATTACACGCTCATAAAAGTTTTGGTCTTTGCTGTAAAAAAAACTGATCGAGGTGGTTTTTGGCCTCCTCATTTGAAGGAAAAATTTTGCAAATCAGTTCTGGTACTGATGT
>JAPMOQ010003522.1:0-20212 GCA_026543055.1 Argiope trifasciata
ATACTGCGATAAAGAATATGGGTGGAACGAAAATGAAATAAATCTGAATAAACAGGATCTAATAAATTTAATAAATCTAATATTTAGGATATTACAGTCTAATCTGAAAGATAAATATTTAACATTTCCTGGATTAAATCACAGTAATAAAAAGCATTTTTGTGGATAGTGTGAAAATGTCATCGGACAGAAATTAGAACGGAAAAGGTAAAATATAACTATGAAGAGATATCAAAACTCTTTTATCAGTGCAACAAAAAAAAGCCATCAGAAAATTGGTTTTCAAAACTATTTAAATGAACAACGTCGCATCCTTTCTCTTTTTTTTATATTTATATGATGAATGTTTACAAATATTTTATGATAGTAATATAGCTTTGAGGAATACGTTTCTTTCTTTCTGCATTTTGTAGTTTTTTAGCTATTATTAATTATTTTAATTTTTATTTAATAATACAAATGCAACATATTCAAAACTCTTTTTTTTAATTTTTAGCATTTTTGGATATTTATACTCATTGAATAAGTGAAAATGAACAGTGAATTTTTTTCTCTAACCAAAATGCCTTACTAAGTCAAACTTTATCTTAAAAATATATGAACTACACTATAAAAAAGATCCTGTTTACTCAACCATTAAAAAGTTGCACTGAAAACCTTTTAACTAAACATTTGATGTTTTTTAAGATATTCCATTCTAATCGATTATATTAATTACCACTTCAAAAAATATAATGTAATGCTCACATTTTTTTATTCAAATAATAAATATTTTAATTCATAGTTTCTTGGTACTTCACATTAATACATCTTTACCAAAAACATGAAGATGACAGAACTAAAACAGATGAGATTGTATAAAATTTAATTTGCATATTTCGAAATATAATCACATTTGTTATATTTTTAATTCTTACTGAACGTCCATAAATTTTCTTTTGTGTGTTAATTATTATGTCAAAATTTATGTATAATTTTAATTGATTGAAATATAAGCAAATAATTCTCTTCCTTTTGCTAGCTATCAGAAGCTTGTCTTAAAATGTTTATGTTTTAATGCTCTTTACATAATTTTCATTTGCCCTTTTTTTTCTACGTATTATTTATATCATAAAATCTAGTATTTTCTCTCAGTGTGGTTACTTGTGGATTGCCCTCCCTGAAATAAATATTAAGTTAGTATATAATACACAAAGTACAAAAACAAAGTTAATTTAAATTTACTATTTAGAGATCTACATATGTTCAAATGTAGTTTTTATTAATTCGAAACAAGTAACTATCCTACATTTGAAATCTCTAATATTTAAGGAACTGAGCAAAAGAGTGATAAATAAATTGATAAAAATGTGGAACTTCTGTTTGAATTCTTTATTATTTTATATTTTCTGTCAGTATGATTACTTACAATTGCATCAATATTAAGACGTCCAGTTTTCTTTTTGAATTGATTATTGAGATAATTCTAGGCATAAAATGGAACACATATGAACCAATTTAGGTTTCTTTCATTCAAACATGTTTATCAGCGAATTGATCTTTTTAAAGTTAATGGCTGTATACTGCTTGTGAATGTAATGCTGTAAAGTAATGTACTGCTTGTGAATGAATCTGTTCTATCATATAACATCTCCATTCTCATTATTGGTGAAACAACCATATTAAACAACACAATCGTTTTGAACAAAGGTTTATGTCAGCATACTTCAGGACAAAGTACGACAAAATTTATTTCATAGAAAAAAATGTTTAATTTGAAGTATTCCTTTTTTAATTCCCCCAAAATAAGAAAGAATTTCAAATGAGGGAGAATCATGAATTAATTATTTGAAGTAAAAATTTGTAATTTTTATGTAAGTGCTGTTAACATAATGCGCACCTTAGTAAAATCCAACATTAATTAGTATGGCGTATATTCAGAGTTTCTATTTATATTGAATAAATGTTGATAAAATGTTGCATAAAATAATTCAATTTAAGATGAGCCACTCGATACTAAGTGTGTATTGGTTTCTAAGATCTCTTAAGTTAAAAATAACTGTGTAAAATAAAAGAAAGTTCATATTCAGAACCTATTGATTTCAGTACATATGTAGCAAATTTGTAACAATAAATGAAGAACAAAGAGAATTTCAAATATTTAAAATGAATTTAAAAAATATTTATAATAAATAATATTTTCGGCAATTTTCATACAAATATCTTTATCTTAAATGGTAAATAGTTCATTTTGAATTTTTCATGTTTATAACAAACTAAAATTCAAATCTATGTTCTTAAAAAAATTTAAAATTCATTTCAGGAAAGCATAAGTAATCTGTTTATATGTAATCCAATTTCATTTTCTAACGAAATAGTGAATCTTTATCAACACTTTTTTATGATTTCCAATGTATGATTCAATTCCCTTTGCTAAATATATTATTACGGATCATTTTTATAACTTCAACTTCCAACTTCAACCTTCTTCCTCTTTCAATTTTCACTTTCTTCTTTCTTCCCATGGAATAAATAGCCATATACATTGATTTACACCAATTATGCCAATGATTACAGTAGATTGTTTTAATAACATGCTGTTTAATATTACACAGCATTTAGTTTCAATGATTATTTATCAAGTAAAAAAATCAAAATGAGACGAAATGAAATGTGTATTTAATGTTTAGTTATTTTCCAATTTATTTTACTAATATAAAAAGACTTTTTAAAGTCTTCCAAAAGCACTCAGAAATTCTAAAATCAGATAGCTTTCTTCAAAACAACACCTAGTAAATATTTAAGAAAGTGTTTTAAAATATGTTATTTCCTCTTATCTTTAACATTCTATGTAGATAAATTTAATTATTTTCACCAAAATACAAAAATGTGTTCTCCAGTTTTAATTAGATTTGAGAAAATATTTCATAGAAAGCTTGAGAAAATGTTAGATCCATTACTTTCTTTTTAATTTTTTTGCATTGCTAATATACAATCATGGATAACAACGATAAGTATTACTTTTTTAATTCAAAATTTATAAAGATTGTCCAAGGTAATTTTAAGGCTTGGAGATCAATATCTTTAAAGATACTAATGCGAAATTCAATTATAAATAAGTCTTTGCTTTCAAATTATGTTTTGAGTATCTCAGAATCATATCATATTTGTGAGAATGGTATTAAGCGTGTATTTGTTCTGATTAACGTATTAAAATTCATGTATTAAAAAATAAAAATATATAGATCCGGAAGACAACTTTCTTTCGACACCTGTCCTCATTTCTATAGAAAATGCGGTAGAAAATAAATTTGGGAATTTATTTATATTGAAAAATTCAGTTCTTTACCAATGAAACATTTAATTCATAAGAATTTTTTTGATATGAGTGGAAAATACATTCGGCATATCTAACTTTGGACCAGTAATAATGAACTGTGGGGAAATATTTTCAATGAGTATAGTTATGATTATAATTCAAATAATGTTATTTATTGTATCCTAAACTTAAATATTTAAATAAATTATTTTTTCTTCATTTTCTTCTTGTCATTAAATTTTTAATTATGTTTAGTGAATGAGTTCAAAATATATGTGGAAGAAAGTTAAGCTAGAATTAATTATAATTGTATATGTATATATATATATATATAAGATGGCTGCAAAAACATTTTTGAACCAAAAATATAACATATTAAATTTGTGTTTATAATCAAAAGAAATACTATTTATTTTTTTATTTCCTAAAAAAATATGAAATCATAAAATTTTCTAAGAAAATCATATCAAATGACTTCGTCATAAAAATTTTGCTACAGATATAAAAACGCAATTATATGATTATTGAATGACGAAGCATGTTGCAATTTTATTTAATACTAAAATGCAGGGATTCTATTAATAAAGAAAATGGTATTTCGATTCTTTTACCCATTATAAAAAGTTAAAACAACTACTAAATATTTCTCAACCAAGCGTTGGCTTATTCGTTACTTCACAAACATAATATGTGGAATATTATTATACCAAATTTGAGTAAAAAATTCTTTTATTGAGTGTTTTTTTTTGTAAGAAGAGTTTAATAAAATTTTGCTTTTGATAAAAAATATTCATGTGTAAATATTTAATTTTCATATTTAAAATTGCAATGAAACATTAAATTAACAAATATAAAGATGGATGTATTTTTTGAAATTCTGAACGTTAAAACAAAATGCAAAGCATATTCGCAGAGAAAATTATTAATAAATTTTGAACAATGAATTGAAATAATATTCAATATTTTCTAAGAAAACTAACTTTTCAAAATAATTACCTACCTTAAGTGAAGCAAGACTTTCTAATTTTCAGTTTAAATTCAAAAGCATAAAAATCGTGTTTAAATGAATAATTGCTAAGCAATTATCTTTTAAAAAACATCTGTTGTTTTCGTATTCAATAGCATTAATATAAATGTGTCTTCATCATTGAACTTAACTTTGACCATTGACTTTCATTACAGTCAAAAGATTTTCAGTACTACAAATATTACATATTTTTTTTTAAATTGCAAAAAGCATTCTACAACTATTTTCTGAAAAATTTTCTGCTTTTTTTTAAATAAAAATCCCCATTTTATCCTACCTTTATCATGAAAACCCATTTTACTTTTTAAAAATCGAATTCCAATTTTGAATTCAAAAAACATCGCGACAAGCTGTATTTCTGAAATCTAATTCAAAATGTAAAACATCATATTAGAAGCTGTAAATATTCAAAGCAGAACAACTTTAAAAATAAATAAATAATAAGATGATGTTGTATCCGAGTTTCAGATCCATGTCTTTCTGATCCCAAAACGTATTATTGGCCTTCATGCGAGCATCTTGATATGAGGATTAATACAAGAAAAAAAGACGTCAACTCCAATGCCAAACATTATAATAATACAAATGTCTTTCTCAGAGATAAAACTGTATTGAAAATTAATCACTTCTGCAATATTATTACTTTCAAAATCTCATGAAAATTCCTAGGTAGTTTAGATTATTAGCACATTAAATTCATGGAATATAATAAACTCAGATACTATAAAAATTACTGCCTCTCAATTATAGTAAAAATAAAACGTTAAAAAGCAATAAAAAAGCGATTTTCTTAAGCTTAAGGCATATAAATTTTTTTTCATTATTTCCATCACTGACTTTCTATATTTTGGCATTTATAAATACATAAATCTTTATTGATTGACAATAGCTATATTCAATTTTCTTTTATTCAATAAAACATTTTTTTCCCATACCATCCTAATAATTTTTAGTACTTAATGCGAAAGATTATCCTATATAAGGCGTATGAAAGAGTGCTTTAGAATTCTAGAATTGAAACACTTTACATCCAGCCTTAAGATGAAAGCAGTACTTCTCTTAGTTCTTTTAGTAGCCATTCTTGGAATGGGTAAGTTCATTGCTCTATGTCTAACATTATCTGGAAGTACAGAGAACTTTAAATACTTTAATTAAATTTGTTAAATTGTTATTTTTTTCGAAACAAACATATGTATTTTATATTTGATAATGAGCTAAGTATTTCATTTGTATTTCAGAATCCCAAAATTTAAATCATATTGAAAAGTTAACAGTAGCTGCAACCAATTTAAAACAGACCAAATTAGATATATATATATTATAGAAAAATGTAAATTTTCAAAAGCGCAACGATTAAAATTATATTGTAAATAGCTTAGGATTAATAACTGCAATTACTTTAAACATTTTTTACAAAAAGAAGCAATAATAATCTAAACAAAGATAGCAATAACAATATAGAATGACCACAGAATGGCCAACCAATTGACAGAACAATTTGGATATAAAATATAGAAGTGCGAAAAATAATACAGAATTTATGTACAAAAGGGAAAAAGAAATTGAAAGTTAGATATGAGAAGGAAGAAAATAGTTTCATTATTATTTCATTGCAGCGTTGCAATTTCAGCAAATACGTTTAGTGAGCTCCAAACATTATATTTCTGGCAAATCTCACAACTGAGCCTTTTGATTCTAGACCGCTTTTATTTTTGATAGGTTTTGTATCGTTTTTCCCTGGCCTTCGCATCTTCTACTTCTTCAATACCGAGTTCGGTTTTTCTCGTCAGAACTTTTAAGTTTAGCTCACTTTGAAAAGACATGCTTTTTTTCAACATTTTCCTTCGTCATCGCATTTGCCAGCTGTCGCCAGTCTAAAACAATAGAGATTTATTTGTAAAATCATACAAAATCAGATGAAACAAAAACTTAGATGAACGGTCGCGCGTATCTTTAAAATAAAAATATCTGATAGAAAGAGAACTATAAATGCTACATACTTATGAAGACAACTGAAAGTAGGCCGAAGGCAGAGGGACAAATAGCTAAGAACGGGCGTTGCCAGCGCCAACAGATCTAAAGGTATAAAACGAAATTCCTCTCTAGTATATCTCACGCATACGCGCGCCCATCGGAAGGTTAATGAGAATTAAGGATTCATCTTTTAATTTAGGAATTCATTCTTTAAAGAGAAATGAGATTCCAACCGATATTTCTTTTGTTTTCTGCTTTTCTACATTTATTCAAATGTCCCTTATTTGGCATATACTATCCTCAGAGGAACATGATGCTGTCTAGTTATATGCATTTCCAAGAGAGAAATAGAAGAAATAGAAATTAAAAAAATTTCATTTACAAAATTCTTCGTCTAATAGCTCGCAATATCCTCGAGTGAATTACCTCCGGTATGTTATTTTTTTACATCAAAAGATATGAACCTAGGCTTTGTAGTATTTCAAACAAATAAAACTCTCAAAATTTCTGATTTTTTAATAATTTTGTAACCGAAATAGAACCAAGAAGAAGGATCTTCGATAGCGAAAGGAATAGATACAAAGTAAACTACGCAAAAATTGAAGTTACCATCTTCACATCCAAAAATCTTCTCCTCCCTCTAATAACTCACATGTTCTAGGAGTTCATTTTCCTCAAGTATGTCAACTTTCTACATCAAAAGGCATGACCCATAGCTTTGTGATAAGATAAACGAATTAAACTATCAGAATTCCTGAATTATTGAATAATATTGGGCAAATATGATACAGTAAACAGAACCACTGAAAAGAATTCAAATAAGTAAAATTATTAATAAATTTAGGCATTAAATTTTTTACTTATGAATATCAGGAAAAAGTTGAAAATTTTCATATTTAGAATTAATATTTAATTATCTGGACTTATTATTATTCTGATAATATATAACTTACTATAATAATTATTTAATACTTTCTTTTTCCTTTCAGCCATGGCCGGAGTCCACCGTGAGTTATTTCCACAATCACATGTTTTCTAAAATAATTTTTAAACATTGTCAAATCATATTATAATCATAAAAAATTCGATGTGAAATATATACAAATCTAGTTTTCTTTAAAATACCTGAAAATAGTTTTGATATTTTGATTGATTGATAAATTGTAATAATTTCCCAAATAATATTTTTGCAATCACAAAGATAGCTCTGTTTTTTCCCGTGATGTTATGAAATTCTAGTTCAATGCTTATTAAATACATATAAATAAAGCTCAAAAATGGTTTATTTGCTTTAATAAAAATTGTATAGGGTTATTTTTCTATTAGTAATTCATATAAATGTTCATTCTTTCTGATTTCTTTTATGGTAAAGATGAGAAAGGGAGATCAAAATGTTGAAATGCGAATTTTTATCAGATATTAAAATGTGATTAAGATCAATACAGGCATCAGAGAACTATGTGCAGGACGAAATATGCATTCGGTACAAATTTTCTATTTCATAATTAGTAATTTGCAAGATAAAAGATTTTAAGAAGTTGAATTTTCGCTCTATATTTATATTTTGGACATCATTTTTTGCTTCATTTAATGCAATAAATGTGAGGATAAACATTTTAACCTTTTTTATTGATATTTCAGATTATAAAATTCAGAACAGTGGAGGTAAGAAATTTATACCAAAATATTTGAAAATGAAGTGCAAAAATGTAATGTAAAATTTAACAATTTTTTTCAGAAAACGATACATTTGAGTTTTAGTAAATATCTGAACAACACTATTATGGAAACGCACTTCATAAAAATCAATTCCTGCAATTCGTGCCAGAAAAATAACAAATTAAATGCATTGAGGAAGAAATATCATAAGTTGACTTTAATAGTACTTTGTTTCTACAGAATTCTACCCAAATTCATTCTGCACTCAATATCAATTGCATGTCCTTGTTAACATTTATTGCAGTATTGTATGTTTTATTTTATTCACTACTCCAGATTTATGTAGCAATAAATAAACAAATATTCATAAATTCCTTTTAAAATGTTCTATAACTCAGTCTAACATATACGTTTCTCAGTGATTATGGGGAGATTCGGCAGCTAAGCATGCAGAAAATATAATTAAAAAAGAGTGCAAATTCGCAAATATTCCTCGCAATTTCTTTAAAAAAAGGCTATATTTTTGTACATTAAACCATTATCCATTTATAGCGAAGTAAAAAAGTTTTAAAATACAGACATGCAATAGGTTTAACTCAAATCTTTATTTTCTTGTCTTTTGTGAAAAAGGAATTTGAGAAAAAAATGCCCTCACTTGGGAATGTTTATATTTCCTATTGTAATTTATTGAAATTAGTATTTAACATTTTTTAACACCACACCACACCTCCGTTTCTAGAGCTCATAGGGCCCCTTTCCGGTTTGGTATAGATGTAGGTGGACTTTATTAAACAAAAAAAAAAACAAAAAAAAGTACACTACAATGAATTTGAAAGATACAGAAAAATGACTAAATACATAAAAATACAACATAGCAAGTGATGATAAATGCTAGACTGAACTTCTTGAGCACAAGAAACTGGATGAATGAGCATAGTAATATCCAGTATGAATGCACAAAAGAGTTAAAATATTGAGAGGGGGATGAAAATCAAGTTATGGATAAAGTACGAGCTGTATTAAAATGGTGTCCTAAGAAAATAGTAGAGTTACTCTAATTGAAGCAGATCTCCCTGATCAATTAGGAATCTAATCATGTTTATGATTCTACTTTTGGATGATGGATTACTAAGGACTCTTTTGTACCACAGACTTTCTAGCGATGATGAGGGTTTTCTGAGGTGCCATGAAAGAGTAAAAGGGCAAGAAGTCGCAAAGTGAATGGGATCTCCGATTTCTCCACAAGAGCAGTAATCATTTGCAGATAGATGGAAGCGGTGAAGAAATGACGGGAAAGGTCCATGTCCAGTAACAAACAGGATTTCCTCACGAGTCCAGGAGAGTGGTTGCAATTTTACTGTTTTGATGACTTTAAAAAACAGAACGACCCGTATTTCCATTATCCCAAAGATTTTGCCATTTTCGTATAAATATTTTCTGCAGGTGCTTTTTAAGATGACATCGGGGCTTTGGGACTTCCAATGGAACACCTTCAATAATAGCTGCTTTTGCAAGAATATCAGCTTCTTCATTACCCCGATAACCGGCATGGGCTTTGATCCATCTTAAGAGGATGTTTGAGTTTTGGAGGAGAAGGAACTGAATGTCACGGGCGATTTGATGAGGGGAATGGGGATCTTGTACTGCTAGCAAACTTGAAAGACTGTCTGTCCAGATTTTTATTGTCTCGTTTTCTTCACTAGCTCGGATGATGGCCCTTTTCAGTCCAAGCAATTCGGCTTGAAACACAGTGTGGAATTCCTCCAGTTTTCCTTTCCATTCAAGAACTTTTCTGCCATTTTCGAATGCGCAATAGGAACACCCTGTTCCCAGCTCTGTTTTGGACCCATCTGAGTAGAATGTTAACCTGTTATCCTCTTCGAAGGGCTCTGTTGTTGAAATTTGTGCCCCTATCTCAAACAAAGAAGGGTGGATGGTAATATTCCTGACTTTTTCTTCAAATTCTCTTGGGTAATATGTTTCACCTTCAAATTCTATTTCTTTCTTTAAGGATGTGATATTGATGAAGTTGAAATTAGTATAAAAAACTTTTAATAAAACTTTACAGAACCCAAATTGAATGCGATCAAATTATTGCAGAACTTTTATATAGAAATTATCCATACTGACCACGATAAAAATACATTCCTCATTTCTTCTAAACAATGTTTCTGACAAATATTTCAATACAAATCTTATATTAAAATTATTTTATGGGAAGAAATTTAGACCTTTATAAATTAATTTATATATTCGATGAATTCCATCGTATTATCAATCAACGTTAAACTTGATCTGTGGAAAAAGAATCATTCAAGTCAACTATTTTATAATATAAATACCTCTATATTTAAAAGTGTTTTACTTTTTCATAATTATTATAATATCTATTTAAACTTTTTTTCAAATGAAATTAATTATCTCACTTTATCATTTTATAGAACCACATGGTAAGTGAAATTCGCCTATTTGTCTGAGAATTAAACATCATGATGCTTTAAACAAAAGCTGTTCATTGAAAATAATTCAAAAGATTTAAAATTTAGTGTATCATTTAAATAATTTTAATAAAAATCAATTTATTATTATGTTTGTTTCATACGCGTATAAGAATTACAAGATAAAGCTATTTAAATGCACTACATAAAGTAAAATATTTTTCCTGTTAACAAGCGTTAATTTTATTATCAAAAATCATGAAAACCATAAAATAATTAGAAAGTGGAAAACAGATTGTTACAGATATTACAATATTCGCTCGAAAGTGTAACCCAAAAAAGTTTCATGCATCTACTTTTCACAGAATTATCACTATGTAAACGTATTTAAATATATTCCAAATATCAAAATCACCATTTTTTGGAAAGTCCCTTTGATTTCATATTCAGAATAATTTAATGTTGAAAATCAATCAATATGAATAAATAAGATGATATCGGAAAATAAAAAATATACAAAAAGAAGATGATATCCGATATCAAAAGAGTTATGAATATTCTCATGGAAGCATAACAATAAAGAGTAAATGTATTTATATGTTACTGACACGGTAGGGCTTGGTTCACGAACACTCACTGACATGGACCTTAATTATTCTGAAAATATTCCATAAAAAATTTGAATTCATTTCAATCAATATATCCATATATCAATAGTTTTCGCGAACTATTATTTATATAATTGTTTCAGATTTATTAAGTATAAATTTTCTAAGTAATATTAAGTAAAAAAATTTCTTTCCTTCCTCAGCTATTACTAAAATATTTGTGCATTCTTCTCATTTGCAGATCATGATCGTCATCATAGACATCATGATTGTAAGAAAATTTTTCTTATAATTTATTAAATTATGACTGATAATATGGTTTTCTCTTATAATTTTCATTCTCACACTTTATTGATAAATGGATTTTTTTTTACCTGGAGGAATAGAATTGAATTATGTAGATTTTTTAAATTTGAACCATTTAATGCGATAATTTTATTTTAAATTCTCAATAAAGAGTTGACTTAAAATGAAATTGGTTGATTCTGCCGAAAATTTAAATTACGAATTCCATTTTACAGCAACGTTTCTTGAATCTATCTCATTTTCATGAATTTAGATTTTTCTGAAACTATTTAAATAGAAAATTTTCGTATTTCAAAGAACAGATAATAATTTTATAATAAGCTATTTATATATCGAATAAATTTCTGAGATTTTACTATGAGGTTAAACCTGAGGTGAGAGGTTCCCACTCTTTTTTTTTTCAAATCTGTTTATAAAGGCTTCTTAGGTTTATAATTTCGACAATATATTTTGGAACAGTTAAATTCATTTATCTATAACTGTATACACATATTTAAATATCTAAATTATTATTCTAATTTACATTATAGTTGATTAATCCATGAAAATCGGATATAATTTCAAATAAAGTTATTGGATTAAATACTTTTCTAAGTTTACATGCAAGAAATAATTTCTTATTTTATAATTCAACAGTTTTTTTATCGATGTTATCAATCATTGTTTTAATTTTTTTATTTATTTAGCCATCTTTGACACTGCTGCAAGCTTTGCCGATGACATCTTCTAAGCTCGGATGTCCGAAACTATCTTGGATGTAAAAGTTCACATGTTTTAGTGAAATAAAAGCTGCTTATGATATTTTTGCATTTGTTTTTGGTATTTAAACATTGGTATTTCTTGTACATAAATTTCTCATGAAAAGTTCTCGAATTGCATAAACTAGTCTCTTTTTTTCATTAGAAAATTCCCAATATAAGCCCACACCCGTCTTCAGATATGTAATTAAAACTTTGCCTAGTTTTGAGTAGAGAAATAATAAATTTCAAATAGACAATAATTTTCAATTTCTCAAGAAAACTGTAATTTAGTAGACCGCAGATAAATAAAAAATTAAATAAAATTATTTCGCATTTCAAGGACAGATAATAATTTTATAATAAGCTATTAATATATCGAATAAATTTCCGAGGTTTAAGTGTTCCCACTCTTTTTTTTTTTCAAATCTGTGTATAAAGGCTTCGTAGGTTTATAATTTCGACAATATATTTTTGAACAGTTAAATTAATTTATATATAACTGTATACTCATATTTAAATATATAAATTATCATTTTAATTTACATTTTAGTTGATTAATCCATAAAAATCGGATATAACTTTTGAAAAATATATTGGATTAAATATTTTTTCCAAGTTTACATACAAGAAATAATTTCTTATTTTATAATTCAACAGTTTGTTTTATATCAACGTTATCAATGATAGTTTTATTTTTTTATTATTATTTAGACGTCTTTGACGATGCTATAGGCCTTATCAATAGGTTCATCTAATCTCGGATGTCCAAAACTATCTTGGATGTAAAATTTCGCATGTGTTAGTGAAATAAATGCTGCTTATGATATTTTTGCATTTGTTTTTCGTATTTAAACATTGGTATTTTTTGTACATAAATGGCTCATGAAAAGTTCTCGAATTGCATAAACTAGTCTCTTTTTGTCATGGGAAAATTCCCAATATAACCCTAAACCCCGTCTTCAGATATGTAAATAAAACTTTGCCTAGTTTTGAGTAGAGAAATAATAAATTTCAAATAGACAATAATTTTCAATTTCTCCATTTTAGTAGAGTACAGATATAAGACATAATTCAAATTTTTTAAAATAAATCCTTTTATTAAAAAAATGTTAAAATATGCTAAACATTCTTCATTTTACATAATGTTGTAATCAGACGTAAGCAAATCAGAAAAAATAGTGAGTAAATTACTTTTTATGGAACAATTTGAATGATTTTTCGATCATTTCAAAGATTTCTAGTACTTGGAAAAAAAATCAATTTGCAGTGGAATGTACATTTAAGAACGCAGTATTAGCGATTGTATTAGTCACAAAATCTTATTATTACATTTAATTTTCAATTTTTCCTGGGAAATATAAATTGAAAGTAACATGGAATTCAACAATAATTTTCAAGTTACACGCTGCATTTTGCAAGGGATTGTACGTTAAAAATCCAAACTTTTTCAAGATTATTCACTTTTAAATATACTTTTACGATTATTGCCTATTATAGTAATCATAAGAAATCAGAATATTAATTTTAATGAAATAAAATCATAATTCTTAAATATTACGATTTTTAACCAAGCACACGTCAGTGATATTACATTTAGAAAATACATGTGTGATTACAAAAAACAATAGTGCTTAAAATTCCTGAAAGAATTCAAGATCACTTGAGCATTTCCAAAGAGCCTGACTGAGGAAAAACAAAATTATTCTCAAATCCAATGTGATTTTTTTTCATAATAAATATATATTTTCGTAAATTCTTTCTGGGATTAATCTGAAACTAATGGTCATAATTTACAAAAATAATGGCAATCACAGCAAGCTACCAGTAATTATTTAAAACTACGCAATAGATAAAAAATAATTAATGGTATACTCTAAGTATTCTCTGATCGCAATTGTCCTGCTGTATTCAAAGTATTTTCAAGATTGAGGACAGAAATAGATATGTCAATTATGCAAATTTAATAAATATATAATATTTTAATTGTTTTGCTTTTGTAATAAGTTGTTATAATGCTGCAAAACTGAAAAAAGGCTTTTAAACGTATATAATATTTACATCCATATTTACAACTACTTATTATATTAATAAAGTGATTCATAGAGTTCTTGATAATTTTGGCACGAATAAAACCTCTATTCAAGTTTTATAGACAAATGGTCATTATGCAGAACTACTAATCAATAATGCAGAATATTTTATCAGTATTTTGAACCCCCTTAACTGAGGTTACATTAAATATTGAAGATAAACTAGGAATTACAATAAAAATGATTCGAAGATTTAACTGGAAATATATTTACATACAAATCTCATTTATGCATAAAAATTTAATACACTGTATCATATTATTATATGAAAGAGAAATATTTTAAATTTAAAGCAATATTTTTCATGCCTTCCACTTCAATAATATCTCCATAATTTTTCATTTTCTATAACCTACTGTTCAGTTATAATTTGATATTGGTATTCTGAAAGGTGCATATACAAATAGGAGTATTCATTGGCTAAATAATTTTACAGCATTTGTTCTATTTTTCCTATGAAGTCATTTTTATGTTAAAAATGCACTATCTTAAAAGTGGAACTTAGAACGTGCCGAGCACTTAATGTATTTAGAAATTCCATGAAATATTTTATCAATTGTCGGATTATAAATGATTTAATTTTAAGTAATAAATTTAAAATTGGTTAACTTTTTATATGTGTGATATGCTGGTGTAAAAATTAAAAACATTTTTGTATTATAAATTATTATATTCTCAACAATTTTATTTATCTTTTGTTATGTGATCTTTAAATGCAATTTTTAAGCGATGAATTATTTCAAA
Source organism: Argiope trifasciata (assembly GCA_026543055.1). Classification (NCBI taxonomy): domain Eukaryota; kingdom Metazoa; phylum Arthropoda; class Arachnida; order Araneae; family Araneidae; genus Argiope; species Argiope trifasciata. The sequence continues at coordinate 14,885 of JAPMOQ010003522.1, forward strand.
GTTGTTAAAAAAATAATCTTTATTGGGGAAATAAGGGAAAGTTTCTCATCACATCTAAAGGCTTATTGAAGTTTGACTGACTTAATAAAGTTTGCAGTTTCTGTTTTGGTATTTAAAATTATTTTTAATTAACAGTTGAGTGCATATAAGTATCAAAATAAATTAAAATGCAAATAAATGAAATTAAAATGTATAAATTGTTAGAGAAAATGAAATGAATTAAAATTTACAAATTGTTAAAGAGAAAATAATATGAATTAAAATGTACAGATTGTTAAAGATAAAATGAAATGAATTAAAATGTACAAATTGTTAAAGAGAAAATGAAATGAATTAAAATGTACAAATTGCCACTGATTATCTTTTTTGTCAAATGCAGCAAAGCTTTTGTTTCACATTTATTATGAAAATTTAAAAAAGAAGTTACGTATAGAAGAATTACCTTTTAAAATGTTAACTGCCTTTAACATATTATTCAATTATTTTTATTCACATTGGAATGTAAGAAATAATTTCATTTGAGATGTCCCTTTTTTTTCAAGAATGAGTTGATCAAAATTCTTTCGCGAAGAATTAGTCCAAGGACTTTTAAAGATAGCTTTAAATTTATACTGCAGAAATACTTTTAGAAAAGTGACGGATTATTTTATTTTATTGAAAAGAAACAATGCAGTTTTTAATGATGTGATCCATTTTCAGTTTTTATAAATTCCTCACATCCTATATTCATATATGTGTGATGTACGTTGTAAGAAACGATTAAAAAAATTAAAATTAAAAGATTCACAGATTAGAGTGAGTTGAGTATTTTATTAATCCAATTTCATCAACTTTGTTTATAACCGTTAACAATGGAAAATTTTCTAATGCTACTTAAATCTAACTACCCTCTATGATGGCTGAAAAGTTTTTTTTTTCATATCACGGATTTGTATAGGAAACAATAGTAAATAATGCTTTCAACAATATGCATCTTCTATTATTGGTACTGCATATATATCTTACAGCATATTTTTTTAATTGGTTATTTTTTTAAAAAACACAACATTCCAAGATTGTATATGTTAATAAAAATGATAGAAATTTTATTTTCAAAAATTCACTATATAAACAAAAGTATTATAAAATTTTCTTCATTACAATTCTTTAAATTTCTTATATATATGTATGTATATATATATATATATATAATGATTTACAGTTTTAAAACTGATTTCATTTTGTATTGTGAAATATGTGAATTCAGCATTAATGGGAATTGAGACATTGCTAAAACACCGTATGTTGAAACGATATCTGAGAACCATTTGGAAACATCGATTTTGTATGACTTTTGTGAGTGGTTCAAAATAAAATCATCATTTTTCACTGAATTATCGATTACATTTAAAACATAAAAGTGAGTTGAGAAGATAAAAATATTTCTTTTTCCCCTCTCTATTGAAAGATCTGGTTAAATAAACGAGCTGTAAAACAGGCTCTCTTCCTTCTTCATTTGTGTTTTAGTTCCTTTTAAATCATGTTTAAAAGCAAATTTTCTTAAATATGTAAAATTAAATGATTGTCTAAACAATTTACATTGAACGTTATGTTCACGGTAGAATTTTTGTCATAGAATTTCTTGAACATGCAATATTGCAAACAGTAAATGATTTCTCTCCTTGAAACAGAAAGTAATGAGTCTGATAGCAATCCATCGTAGATTTCACTGCATTTGTAGAAACAATTTAAACCTTTTTTCTTTAAGTTCTGTAACCACATGTATTGGAGGAGGTTTTAAAAATATTTTATTTTATTTTTAAAATTAATGGATGAATCAAGAAAATAATAAAAAATAATTACTCGAATTATTCTATAAACTTTAAACTATCATTTTTCCCACTTGATACATATCCACAAAATGACAATTATTAATAGTAAGAGGAGAGAAAAATTCATAACGTATTTTTTACATGGATTCAAATTTAAATTATCTAGTCGATAATTCTTTTTCCTGAAACGAATTATGCATAAAAAACTTATATATAACATATCAAAGGAAAAAAAACTATTAAATATCTACCCCATAAAGATTTTTTTATGTATTTACAGAGTTTTTGGGCATTAAAAAACAAGCATATAACAAAAAAAGGAAATAAAACTATTAAATATCAATTAAAACTAGAACACCCAAAGGCAATAGAAATTATTTTTTCCCTGGCCTTTAAGCGCATAAAATATTAAATTATTACCATTTCCTTGGTTTATATTCTGTCCTTCGATATATTAAATTATATAGATATTTATTCAGCTGTGAAAATTGATATAGATGAGAATTAAAAGCATTTTAAAATAATGATGATTGTTTTACTTTTGCGTATTTAATAAAGTGTCACATTTTTGTAAATGTTAAATGAATGCGATTTTTTGTAAATGCAAAATAAACCTTTTCTTCCTAAAGAATATTCTATATGAGGCCCTAGAAATATAGTTTGAACATACTGAAATTAAACCAGTTTGCATCCAGCTATATCATGATTAAAGCAGTGTTTCTCTTAGTTGTCCTTGTAGCTATCATATTAATGGATAAAGTCATATTTTCATTTCTTTCTAGCAGTAATTTTTATTAAAAAATTTTAATCAAATTTTCTTGTTTTCACGATTTGTTCAAACAATTGGTTTAAAATTTATTATTCACCATATGATTCGTTTTTGTTAACAAAGTTCAAAAATAATTTTACTTCTATAAAATTGCATTTTTTCGGTAGTCAATCAATAACTATAAATTTTAATGTAGAAATATTAATAAAAAGTTTCTTTTCTTTCTTTCGGTCGTTGTCATCTGGTGGGAAGTGCTCGACTTGTGAGCTGTAGGGTTTCAGGTTCGAGACCCTATTTCAAAGAAGAGACGCCCTGTGAATGAGTCTAATGCACGTTAAAACAGTCAGGGCCAAATGTCCCCCGTTGGTTTGGTGTGGTGGGGAGTGGGAGTAGCTGAGGTATCGTTTCATCATAAAAATATGGGTCAAATTTAAGAGGTACGTCCCAAAATGACCCATGTCTTGCTTTAATACGATCAGTTAATGTAACTAAACTAAATTTCATTTTCCTTCATAATTCATACTTCTCTTTTTTAAGAAATATTCACTCAGTAAATCTAAAATATTTTATTCAAACTTGCTATTTAATTTAAGTAATTGTAATTAGATTTCCGCTTCTTCTTTTAAAAAGATGTTATGTCATTATTTATTTTAAGAATCATGAGATATTAACTGATGAATGTGTGTCTTATCGTTTCTATACCTAGAATTTATGAACAAATAATCTGATAAAAATAATTACATTTGCATTCCAAAACAAAACTGTAATTTTTTTTAATCTCCGCTTAACATGATTTTCTAATGTGTAATCATGAAATAACGTCAAGTAAAACTTTACCTATTTTAGAAAGCATTTATCAAAAAAGTTCCTTAATTAAATATATATGTATTACCGTCGAAAACATATAAATTAAAGCACAAATCTTCAGCCTTTAGGCAATACACAGTTACTTTTGATGAGAATATTGTTATCGACTAATGGAAATATATTTTCTACATAATCATAATTTCAGAAGCTGATACAGCAAACTGTAGATATGGATTAATTCAATGCGTTTTGAAAAGCATATTATGTATATTATCTTACTGTCAATATGAATATTTTAGAAATCAATGTTTTTGTCCTTTATGCATCTTCAGTCTTCAAGCCATTTTAAATTTTCATAATGCACATTGATAATATCTTTTAATATTTAAAATAACAATAAATATTTCACAATGTTTCAGCATATAAGAATAGTAAAATATGCGACGTTTTCTACTTAAACATATTTCTGATATTTACTTTTTCTATGTTTCTAAAGATTAACAAACAATATTGGGGAATGAATTTTATCTCTTACTTTGTTTTTTTTCTTTTTCAGCTACGGCTGGAGTCCATCATGAATTATTTTGATTAGTACATAAAGTCTCATTTTTAATTTAAACTTTTCATAAATGACAATAAACATAATCGTAGCTTTGTATATTTGGTTTTGTAATCTTTCCATTCAAAATTTCAGTTCACTTTTTCTCTTTTTGGATTACCAAACTTTCTAAAGTACAATCAAATTATTTGAAAAATTTACAAAACTTTTCTTAGCTTCGCACTAAGAAAATGTTACAATTTCAATATTTATTTATTTAATTAGGGTAATGCAATTAAATTTTTCGATACAATTTATTACTGAGAGAAGACAATCAAATGGTACAAAATTTTTACGATATGCTATAGCTTTCATATAAATATATTTTTAGTTCTTGGAAAACATATAAGCTCACTTTTAGCTTTTTAAAACATAATTAATATACGTATAAAACGAAGATAATTTTGCTTGAAACATCTACAGTATTTTAGCAAACTTAATATTATTCTACAACAAACTAAAGAGTAAATTGCTGTCTTTTTTTATTTGATTGTGGAAAGAAGATTAATTAATAAACAATATCATGAATTTACATGTAAGAAACTATTTGAAAATACAATAATTTAACAATATTTTGCTAGAAACAGATGATTTCTGATTTACTTACATTGAGTAATTCAATATTATTGGCATACAATAATTGATTTTAAATGTTTAAAAGTTAGCTTTAAAACTAAGTTCGGAATGAGAACCTAGTTTCGTTTCATTCATTATAATTTAGAATAAATAGATTTGCCTGTGTACTTTATTTTATAGATTATAAAGTCAGTGGTGATGGAGGTAAGAAAGTTTCATTTACCGATTACAGAAATTAAATTTATAAATTTTATTTTAAAGCACCTGTTTATGCGCATAATTAAATGATCTCAAATATAGCACGTTATCTAAGAAGGAACGAAACAAAAAAATATGATATTTAATAAATTCTATTTCTCAAAATATTAACCCAATTAAATAAGAATAGAGAACAATTAAAATTGTATGAAATTAAAATGCATCTAAATTTAAAGGGATATAAATCTTTAGAAAATAATTCTGTATCATTAGAAAGTAAATGTTTCTGATTTCGTATAAAATGTTTTCATCATTTGGGAATTTAAGTATCGTTCTGTTAATTATTTTCGTTTTGTATTCATCGCTTATTTCGCTTTGGATTTTTGATTTAGAATTAATTATAGGGTTATCTAAATTCTGTTTTGCTTCTAAATAACTTCAATGAAAGTAAATTTCCAAATGTAGATGCGAATTTTATTTCTCTCAATGTTGAAGTGCAGAATGATGTATTATTTTTTAATTTATTCCAATGTCTTTCTTTGACATTATCCTACAGAAATATCATTAAA
>JAPMOQ010003530.1:6446-35383 GCA_026543055.1 Argiope trifasciata
TATATATATATATATATATATATATATATATACACATACACATACATGCATACAGAGAGAGAGATTTCATTTTCATAATTTTACTATGCTTATAACCCTCCAGTAAGTGCAAGTAATAAGTATTCAGAGTTTTATCGTATGAGAGGTACGCAATCATATAAGATTCATACAGACAAACTTTCATCTTTATTTATACAGATGAGATACTATTGATTCTAAAACTACACCATGTTTTCTCTCGTAATCTTCTTGTAAAAGGATAAGGCTGATATTATCCACAAAATAATCTCTTCTAATAAACGATATTCTGAGACATCAACAAATAATTCCATATCACCCAGCATAACCCAAAATATAAGATAAATTTTATTAAACACGACGGGAATCATAATCCTCCACAAACCACAACAAACCTACCAACAAATAAAAACTTTCTTTGGGCCAGACCACACACTTAAGTCTGTAATAAATCTCAAGAACCGACCGAAGGAGCATTCTGTCCGTACCATTATCTCTGGCTCGTCTTCTAGAGAATCCATTTATTTATTTTTTTACCATTCTCAGTCTTGGCGAGCATTTTTACGGTTCATTTTTACGACCCACCGAGGGAAGTGGTCAAGTGACGAATGGCATCATGGGACACGAGAACTCGCTCAGCACCCCGGAAAGATGACGAGTGGTCACTTGGCGCCTCTGACTGGAGCCTGAAGGCCAAGATTTATATAGACTGGTGGCAGGTTTACTCTGTTCTTGGTGGAGAAGTTATGGGGTGGCATTTCTCATAGGCGATGCTTCTTTCATCAGTTGCTGTTGATTGTTTTTTGACATGCCACCGACACATCAGAGAAGGGACATTGGCGGTTTTCATCGGCAGGGGAGTAAAAGAATGAAATATATGTGTCTGGAAGTGTAAAGGAATGGTTTGTCTGGAAAAAAGTATTAAAGCCTTTCAGTGATAAAGTCTTAAAGTGGGATTTTATTAGAAGTTTTCTGAATCTTTGCTGTGTTATGACTTAGAAAATTCTTTTAAATTTCCCAATAAACTTTTCTGTGGAGGGAATTCGTAAATCCATTTGAAAAATATTAGATTGGTGAACAATTAATTCCAATTTTAGGTAAATTACTTAATTTATATTACTTTTTTTATTTACTTTTTATATTCACATACTCAATGTAATGTATTGTAATTTTTGGGATTTGTTTGACTGGAAAAAGTATTAAAGAAATTCAGTGATAAAGTCTTAAAGTGGTATTTTACTAGAAGTTTTCTGAGTCTTTGTTTTGTTATGACTTAGAATATTTTAAAAATTACCCAATAAATTTTTCTGAGGAGAAAATTCGTAAGTCCCTTTGAAAAATATTGGACTAGTGAACAAATAATTCCTATTTTAGCTAAATTATTTTGTTACTTTTTATATTCTCATACTCAAAATACGTTACGTATTGTAATTTTGGGATTTGTTTGACTGGAAAAAGTATTAAAGCAATCCAATGATAAAGTCTTAAAGTGGGATTTTACAAGAAGTTTTCGGAATCTTTGTTTTGTTATGACTTGGAAATATTTTTTAATATTTCCCAATAAATTTTCCTGCGCAGAAAATTCCTACATTCATTTGAAAAATATTAGAAAATATTAAAAAATATTAGAAAAATATCAAACAAATTATTCCAATTTTAGCTAAATTATTTATTTACCTTTTATATTCTCATACTCAAAGAATGTAATGTATTACAATTTTTGGGATTTGTTTGATCTTTTATAGTTACCTTTTAGTTTTCACCTTTACCTTTTAGTTACCTTTTATTTTTTAGTTACCTTTTATATTCTCATACTTAAAGTATGTAACATATTGTAATTTTTGAGATTTGTTTGACAAGAAAAAGTATTAAAGAAATTCAGTGATAAAGTCTCAAAGTTGGATTTTATTAGAAGTTTCTGAGTCTTTGTATTGTTATGACTTAAAAATATTTTTTAAAATTTCCCAATAAATTTTTCTGTGCAGAGAATTCGTAAATCCATTTGAAAAATATTGGAACTGGTGAACAATGAATTCCGATTTTAGCTAAATTATTTAGTTGCCTTTTACATTATCATATTCAAATTATGCGATTCATTGTAGTTTTTGGGATTTGTAGTGAGAAAAATTTGAAAATGTCTGAATGTAAGAGAAAATTCCGTCTTACCTGTCTTTTCAAGAACTTCTAAATCAGAAAACTCGAGGCATTCCAACATGAATTAGTTCATCAACGTTGGAATGCTTAATCAAAAACATTCTCTTTTTACAATTTTTTTAATTTGCTGGATGAGGATACAAGCGTATATAATTATATATAAAGACTATTTATGCTTTAAAAGTACACGATTTATAATATTCTGATTTTTACAAAGCATACAACCATCTTTCGTTCTATTTTTTTTCACATTGCACCAATCAAAACTGAAGTGAGACTTATTTCTGTTTCTGTGGGATCATGGGAACTTATTCTGACGTCACCAAGCCCGCGTGTGCATAAGGATTACATCATCTTATGATTAAGCCAGGAATTAAAACAATAAATGTCAAAAAATTCTGCCTTGCGATTTAGACAAATTTCCACATGTCCACTAGCTGGTACCTGGAGCGTTGCTGCTGCCGAAAGAAATAATATTAAATGAAGTCAATCAATAATTTCTCAAAGTTTTGTCGAAATAGGATGAACGATACTACAGTGTATAAAATAAGAGCAAACAAATATTCATTTTTATACATTAGATTTATGTTTTCTTTCAGAATTGTAAAGCTTGTTCTTTCAGAATGGCAATGAAAGAAACTGTTTATTGTATCTCGTGATTCGTTTCATATTCGTTCAGAATTCCCAAATTTAATTTTAAAAAATGTGATTAAATTTTTTTTTAAAAAAATTGATTATACATAGAAAATATATTTATACCATAATATCATTAATATAGTTGAAATGATAAAAAATAAGTTATATGATTAAAAAAGTTGAAATGATTAAATTAAAATTTGAAAACTAAGATGTAAAATTATTTGTACTACAATATTTTTTATGGCTAGTGTGAAAAACGCAAAAGTTTTAATTAAAATGTAAAACCCCATATGTTAGTCTCCCAAAACTTTCTAGTATATTGGGTAATAAAGTTGTTATCTCTGAGAATGTCTTACATGACATATGCGTACTATAGCTACAATATATTAACCTTTAACTTGATATTAGCATTTTTACAGATTCTGTTGTCGCCTCACAAGCTATTTGAAGATGAATCCTTGGTAAACAGATGTGGTTGAGATTCATTTTTTAGTAAATATAAATATTTATAATATATATTATAATTATATTTATATATATTTATAATAGAATATATGATACATTTTCGAGGTGACCACTTTTGATTTTTTTGATTATTTCGATCAGCTATACGATTTACTTCTTTTGATGTACATTAACTTTATATTTGAGGAAAGTGTCACATGATTATTAAGAATCTCATATTTAAAAGGGATTTCATAGAATTGATTTTAACTTAAAGTGACAAAAAGAACTTTTCAACACATTTTAATTTAAAAAAACTTACTGATGAAAGAGATTATAAAGATATAGGCGGATAATAGTTATAAAGAAAGAGATAAGGGGATATAGTTATAAACAGAAAAGCGGATAATAGTTATAAAGAGTTAAGCGGATTTTAAAGTGTCTAGATTAACAGAGCTCACTTGTCGGAAAAGTTTACCAAGAATTTCTTTTTGCTAATTTTTCTTTGTAAAATAGTTAACATTTTTGTTAAACTGCTTAAGTTGATTATGATGAAACAATAGAAAACCATTTTGTTCATCATATTCAGTAAATTAATTTGGAGAATATCTTAAGTTAGGTTGATAAAAGAACCAATAAAAAGTATTTGTGAGAATTAGGATAATAATCCTAATGTTTGTGATCTGGATTATCTATCAGAATTCAATTTACGAAGAGTATCCCAGCTTTAATTACCATCCAAAAGTATTGGAAACTTCATTTTTCTAAAAATGAGTTTAAAAAAATGGCGATGAAAAATGGATTATTTGTCATAAGATCAATTGAAAAGATACTAGAAAAACCACGATGAGTCTGCACAAATCAGAGATGAGTCAGATCAGAATGCTGAAACTTGTTTAAGAAGATTATGCCATTCTTTTGATGGGATTACAAAGGTATTAAGAAATTTTTATTTCTTTCAGCCTTACTTTTAGAAACCAGTAAAATTCAATAGTGGTCAAAGAAAAATGTGACGAATTCTAAAATCATTAAAAAAACTCTCTTTATAACACTTTTATGCCAGGAAATTACACAAAACCCAACTTCTCTTTATGCCAATAGATGACCATGCACATCGTTTGTAACTGATAAATTATTGGAATTGAATTGAAAAGTGTCATAATCATCCATCAAGAATCCAAATATGGTATCAAATTATCATTTATTTATGTTTTCACCAAGGGCATGAAAATAGGACAGAAATATGTAAAATATGTAGTATAAAAATCAATGTTGATAATTATCACATGAGATTGCTCATGGTTGATTTTTTGTATTGATTGGGACCAATAAATGTGAGATAATAAAATTTTTAAAAAATGTCAAATTATAATCGAATGAAATGGAATATTATCAACATAAAGAATCACTCATTATTTAATAATATCACTCATTATAGGACAGGAAAAAGAAATAATTTTTCTCTAACCGAATAATTTTTTTCTTATTGATAAATAACTTTTTCTTCTTCCATATAAATTCTCACCCCCTCCCGGTCCCAAAACTTTCTGTGCTTTCTTGAGATTTGAACTCTGGACCATTGGGTCCGTAGCTGTGTAACATAACTTCTAGACAAAAGTATACACTCTGGTCTGGAAGTTCTTATCTGACTTAGGAACTTACCTTCATATTTGTAAGGGTTGGAGTTATCATGTTGAGTGTGGAAATAGAAGGTTGCTATTTTGGGCTCCAATCCCTAAACATTCTTATAAGAATAATTTATTTCTCCGGTTTTAAACACAACAGTATATATACATCCTACGAGCTGAGCCTAGGCTAGTGCAGATAAGAAGAAAGAGAAGAGAAGATTGATTGATTGGATATTTATATCTGGTTTTATTCTGATTTCCTTTACAATTAAGATTACGATGCACGAGAATAGTTTCTGGTTATGTTGCACTAGATTAGGACTAGCTCATAGATTACAATTTTTTGTATTCACTACATATTTCTCCCCCTTCAATGAGTTGGAGGTAAGACAAACGATGTTATCACACCGAGTGTATTTTGCGGGCGACGAACACTTTTAGCGTACCAAGTATTATGGTGACTTTTTGCTACCAGTAGAGGGCGCCACAAAGGTTGTATCTGCTAGTTCAGAGCCAGGGTCACCAATCAGCTTTCTTTGTATATGATCTAGGAAACATTTTATCCATATCCGCGTAACATAAGTTCTAGACAAATGTTTACACTCCTGTCTGGAAGTTTTATGTGGCTTATGAACTTACCACCACAAATATCTTACAGAAGCTTTTGATTATAAGTATACCTCAAGGCCCCCAAAAGTTTTATGGCTAAATTGAATAGTTGGAAAGCCATAACAATATAGGCATGAATTATGGCTCATCCCTAATGGCGATCATTGGTCACAGTACAAACCTCTCGTAAGAGAAATATTTATTCATCGGCAAAAGATGGCTGGATTTCACATCATTACAATATTACAAAGATGGTGGGAAAACAATTCATACGATTGACAGGTAAACTGATGCAAACTTATTTTTGAGATTTAGTATTTTTTGGGATTTTCCTTAGAAAAACACCAAAATGCCAGTTTAATATTTAATTCTTTGAAATTCTAATCAAAATTTCAAAAACCTCGCTCCAAGGGGCATATTTAAATCCTCCAAAGTATATATATGTCAAGTAGGCGGCATATATACACCTAAGAGGATGTATATATCTATATATACTCTCTAGTTAAACATTTTGGATAAAACGAATAAGCTATAAAGAACTAAAGGAGCCTATAAAGAAGTATAAAGAACTAAATCGTACCCATTCATCTGTATTAGTAGTAGACATAGCGGTGAAAATGATTCGAAGTAATTTAATTTTCGAGGAAAAACTGCAATTATTTTAGTTTCAGACTAATACTTTCTAACCAAGAGATTGCAATTCAATACAAAAGGCGCTTGATCTAAAACTGGGTCAATGTCTAGACAACATAAGTAAAATAAAGGTTCTCTTTTTACTTCTAGCAAACAGATTGAAGTTAAAATATGAAGAAGAAATGCCATGAATTCAAGTTTCTTTTCTAATTAAAAATTACTTTCAAAGTTTCATTCATTGCATGGTGCATTGGAAAAGAAAGTAATTATAAAAGAAAGTGGTAGTAAAATTAAGAATTATCCTAACTACATTTAACTTTTGTCGATGTAATTAATCTCCATTCAGCCATGACTTTGCTAAGCCATCACGCACCATTTAGCATTGAGCAGAAAACCTCGTTTGTTAAAGATCGCTAAATTATGATAATCCCTGATCTTTCTTCCTGATAAGATTTTGGTTTGGTATATTTCAACGATGCCTTTGGTTTAGAGTGAGTATTTCAAGCAATCGATATGAATAAAAATGAATGTTTGTCTTTCTAAAACGTTCATACGAGTGCGATGAAGTTGGTTAGCTTATTGCTTTTATCTACGCGATAGTTATAGAGATAGTACAGTTAACTAAAATTAAATAAAAAAATTTCAAATCTCACCCACATTTATTTACCAAGGATTAATCTCCAAATAATTAAACGACGAGACAATAGATTCTGTAGGAAGCTTGAATCCAAGTTAAAAGTTAATATTTTGTAGTTACAGTACGCAAATAAACTACGTAGTATTGCTGAAAATGGATAAGTATATAACAATAAGGATGCCAAAAAATAAGGAAACAAATTCTATAGAGCACATTATTTTAGTTAAACTAAATCATGAATTTAAATTTTTTTCTATTCTTTTACAAATTATCAGTAGATATCAGTTTTCAGTTTTATTCAGTACTTCAGTTTAATTATCAGTTTTCTTTTTTTTTTCCAAAATTGTGAAATCTACTTAAAAAATACTTGTGATGACATCTTAATAAGCCAGTAGCTGCCACTAAACATCAGTGGTCGCTTTTGTATAGTGGATAAGTTACTCGGCTGCAAATTGGAAGACCGCAGGTTCGATCCTTGGCAGAATTTAACCTTGCACAATTCCACCAACACTTACGCCAAATACTATTATTAGCATGGAGTACAGTTTATGCTAAGACAATTATAGTTTTTTAATATTCATTTATTAAAAACACATTGAAACGGCTTGCAAATGAATAAAGGAAAAATAAAATGTGTTTCAACAGTTCATTTGGATATTAAAGCTACATGCAACAAATGTGCTTACAGCTAATAAAAAAGTATTCCTTATCAGCGATCTATCTTCGTAATTATGTAATCAAGCAAAATTAAAAATAATTCGTTACTCTTTTAGATGACATTATTGTTTGAAGTTTCTTGTGATGGAAATTATCAGCGAAGTAGTTGTCCTAAGATGTGTCATTCAATAATGCAGACCATTGTATGCTATAATATGGTCCATGATTCGTAGCTAATGTGTGTTGGCCATCATTCATTCATTCCATCTTCCATTCTGCCCTTCACAATAAACTTGAATCTGCCATTCATGCTTGAAGGAAGATGCTAGTATTCAAATTTGAATATAGTCGGTGGAAATATGGAATAGAATGCTGAGAATGTAATTTAAGACAGAAACCATGGAACAGAATGAAGGACATTCTTAACATTATTTAGTGGAAATGAAGGGAAAAGTTCTTACATAAAACAAAAATAAAAGCAGAATGATTGATGGAGAAAAAAATTGTTTGGTTCATATGAAATCATTGTAGTAGAATTTGGTAAAGATGTAACAAAATATAAACACAGAAAATGTAAAACTTTTTTTAGAATAATTGAATTGAATAAAATAACGCTCAACACTTATAGGTAAGATCAAATATTCATTGCTCGTTGAATTGTAAAAATGTATGAAAAGAAACGGGGAAAAATATTTGCAGACGATTCAGAGAAAAGGTGGAAATTATCATATTATGGAATTTGAATAAACGTTTCTTTACGCACAATTATTCAAATCATTTTTGTTATTTTTCGCGATGATATACAAAGATGATTTAGCTATTTTTAGCAATGCTATCTCAGTTTGGCTTTGTAAATAAATGTAGTTTTTACGTTAACAATAAATGACATAAATAGAAACAGTTTTTCATATGTTGCACGTTAATACATCATTTTACCATGAAATCAATTTGTTTTAATTCGTTTTAAGATTTGAAAAAATCTGTATAATATGCAATGTATTAGATTAGAGAATGCGTTTTTGATGCTTTTTGTAAATGAATGGAAGGATATAAATATATTTCACAATTTATTAACATCAAAGAAAGCAAACCAATGCAAACGAAATAATTAAAAATATTTTGGAAGAAATGAACAATTTAATCATTTCTAGATGAAAAAAATTCCGAAAAAAGGCAAAAAATTTAAGAAAAAAATGAAACCAAGAAGAAATAAAAAAAATTAATATTTTAATTTTTTTCTAATTCCATTTACTATCAACATAGATTAGTGTATATGTATGTGGGTGCTATACAGAATAGATCATCTTAGCTATAGTTACCACATTTGGCACATGTACATCTTGGAGGAGGGAAATGTACAGCTATGAGCAATTTTCTGAAATTTGAAATAGAATTTTGATTAATTAAAAATTAAGCTGCCTTTCGGAGGTTTTTTTTGAATTCTTCAATTTCAGTTTTGGATTTAATATGAACCCATGGGGATTTATAATGGAGTTTCGTTAAAAAATGCTTAAACTTTATTTAATTCGTTCCTTTTTAAGGTCTCTATATTTACTGATATTAAAGAATAATAATCTGTATAATATATCTCAGAATATATATATTTGTATAATGGTTTGATTTATAACTATCAAACTTCACATATATTTTAGAGAGCTGTAAAATGCACGTCGAATGAATTAAAAAAATTAGTTACAATTTTAATTAAATAAAAATTAAAACAAATTTCAGATTTTTTAAAGATAACTTTGGATAATATTACGGCACAATTTTTATTTTTAATTAATATGAAGTTTTTTACAGTATCATATTTTTTAAATTGAAGAATAGATTATAAATTTTATTTCGAAAACTAATATTTTCTCTTAATTTTTTTACAATGCTGTTAATCAGGAATAGAAATTTTGTTTATAAGGCGTATTTAATTTTAGAGCAGGTTCTGTATAAAGTAATATTTTAAAAACATATATTAAAGATACAAATCTTTGCTATAGTTACAAATAACATTTAGTTTCAGAATCAATTTTAAAGGCCCGACCATTTTAAAACACTACCATATTGTATGATAGTTAAAGATATAATTCATAGAATTATTATAATATTAATCTCCAAATTATAATTATCTAACTATTCTCATATGTGTATATCCTTTTTATTAATTATAATTATATAAATATATAATATTAAAGTTATTATATAATAACAGTTTTTAAATTCTGATCTTAATTCAAAAGCTGAATTGAAAGAATATTTTGCCTAGAGAACCATTAAGATCAAATGACACTAAAATAATTGATATTTTAGAAAGAATTAATTCTGGGTATCAAGCCACCTTTGACGACCAACTGGTTGCTAATGGCAGCTTGTAATAAGTATTTTTAATACAAGCA
Organism: Argiope trifasciata; assembly: GCA_026543055.1. NCBI lineage: Eukaryota > Metazoa > Arthropoda > Arachnida > Araneae > Araneidae > Argiope > Argiope trifasciata. The sequence goes on from JAPMOQ010003530.1 coordinate 16,256, forward strand.
TTCATTTATAGAGTCAAATTATAGAATTACTTAATATTTCTCTGAATATTTCTATTACTTTAAAAAAATCAATTTTACTTAGGATATGAACTAAGTTCTTTTATTAATAAACTAGCCGCCTTTAGTGACCAGCTGGTTCACCATGAGTAATGCGTTCTAAAATATTTTTTTAGTGATGTTGCCAAAATATTAAATATTTTTTTTAAAGAAAGCGAAAAAGGGAAAAAAATTATTCAATAAATGATTATTTAAATGTTGCAAACGATTATAGAAACCTTGGCCTTGCATTCATTTTTTTAGAAACTATCACATTTTATAAAGGAATGATACAGGCATTGCAAACGATTATAGAAATATGCCATTAAGTCGGGATTTCAATGCATATCCTGTCTAAATTCAATCAGGTTTACCGTAAACAAAGAAGATTTGTTGAATTAATTATTTAGATATTGCAAACGATTATAGAAACCTTTGCTTTGCATTTATTTTTGTAGTAAATATCACATTTTATATTTATTTGATTTTATCCTGCCACGTGCTAAAAGTTTCATTTCTTTAGATTTAATTTGCGATGATAGTTGTTTTTAATTTGAACTTCCAGCATTGTTTTCTTTTATTTTTTCCAGTCACGTGATAAAAAAAACACGGATAAAATATTTCTTCAAAAATTCGTTAAAAATAGAAGCTTAAGTTATACATTAAAACACCGATACCATTAGAAAGCTAATTTTTTAATTTTTAAATTGATATAAAAATCATGTTTGTGCAATAATATTTTCGGAAGTTAAAGCGGGAAAACGTCGAAATTTCTCTTAAATTTTAATTAATTCAAATTCTAATTAAAAGTTGGAAAAAAGGGCTCCGAGGTGCACATTCTCGACCTCCAAGGTATACATGTACCAAATTTGGTAGCTGCAGGTCTGACGGCCTGACCTGTAGAGCGCCAACACACACACACACATTGAGCTTTATTATAAGTATAGAATAGATGTACTAGCACCTAAGTGATTGAAAATACTTTTGTTCTCGATTATAAGAAACGCGCTTTCTGTAATGTTTGATATAGATATTTATTAATTGCTACAGTTATCAAAAATGACATTGTTATAGAAAGTAGAGCAAAAGAGAAGCAATGAAAGATATTTTCTATCATATCTATATTTATGCATCATAAATTATTTCTCGGTGAGATATGATGAAATATTTTACTTGTAATCGTTTCAAACTCCATCCTGAAGACCATTTTTCATTGATAGTTGAATTAGTCAAGGAGTTTGGAATAGGATTAGAGAAAAAGCAAAAGTAAAAGCAGAATTATCAGCAGAAGAAAAGTAGAATTTCTGAGTTCTGTATGAAGTTCTTTTCTATATATATCAAGAATACAATGAATTGGAGTATTTGTTTAAAAAATATGCTATACATAATATGAAAGCTATATAGCATTTAAAACATTAAGATAATATGAGAATGTAAAATAATATATATTTTATCTATAATGTTGCCATTCCTATTGAATAAAATTATTACATTTATAAATAAAAATTATTATTTTAAATAATATAAAATTATTGTTTCAAATTTCACATTTGATTTATAGTTCCACTAACAATATTTAATTAAATGTTACAAAAAATAATAAAAATTACTTTAATAAAAAATTACTTTAAAAATAATAATTTAAAGAAAAAATTATTTTTTGACAGTTTAAAAAAGGATTTGATAAGCAGTATGTATTGTTTAGAACGAGATTTAAAAATTGTGTAAGACAAGAGATATTAACATTTTCATGAAAAGCAAAGTTAATAAAAAATTATTTTCAAAATAGTTATGAAAAAAAAATTGTTTTCATATTATATAACAGCTAGAATAAAATAATGTTAGTTAAAACTTTTTAGGATAAAAATTGGTGCTTTTTAGATGTTTCTTTTTTTTTTGTTACAATGGTTTTCTATTTTTTAATATTTAGAATTCATAACATATTTTTTGTATTTATTCTCTACAATGGTTTGGATTAAATTAGTTTAAATCAAACGTTTTAAAAAGTTTCGCCAACAAATGAAGTTCTTCGTAAAAGGGAAAATTAAAATTAGTCGTGGAATTTTCATTTTGTGTTTAACAAATCCACATTTAGGAACTACTTTGATATACACCCCTAAATTGGAAATTTGGCGACTTTTTTTCTCGCCAAGCAAAATACCTGCTTTTGGCGCCTTTTTTTTCTTGCCAAGATGGATTTTCGCGAAACACAAATAATTAATCCTACCTAAAAAGCAACCATAAAAAGTCCGTAGGGGGTGCCATATTTGGTGCATAATTTTTGGGGGTGTATATCAAAGTTGTACCCACATTTAAACATACTTAATGCCCTTGATGTATATCAAAATTTAGTATGTCAATATTTACATAAATATATATCATACATTAAAGCAAGAGCCATTTTCATAGCCAATGACTTTTTTTATCATTGTAAAGCAGTCACATATCTATATAAATAAAAATGAATTTTTGTCTGTATGTCACTTATGTCTTCCTAAACTGTTGATCCGATTACGATGAAACTTGGTCAACTTAGTGTTTACATCTATGGGAGTGTAGTACAATTATCTAATATTAAATAAAAAAATTTCGAATCTTAACAGCATCTATTTACCAAAGATAAATCTCCAAATAACTCGCCGAATCGCAATAGATTCTCTAGAAATGCTAAATCCAAGTTCAAGGTTAATGTTATATAGCTATAGAACGCAAATACCATGCAAGTCATGCTCAGAGGTAACAAGACTAATCCTTGAGGTTTAAAATTTTAATTAAATGTTATCGTTTTTCGCATTAACTTCCGAAAATATTACAGTACAAATAATTTTGCAACATCTTAATTTTCAAAAAAAAAAAAAAAAAAAAATAAATTCATCTTTTCAACTATATCAACGATCTCATGGTATAAATATATTTTCTATGTTTAATGAATTTTGAAAGAAAATATTTTAATCCCATTTTCTAAAATTAAACTTAAGAATTACGAAAGAATATTAAACTAATCAAGAGATATAATAAATGGTTTCATTCATTGCCATTCTGAAAGAACACCAACTGTACGATTCTAAAAGAATATACAAATCTAATACATAAAAATGAATATTTGTTTTTTCGTATTTTATGCTATGTTGTATTGTTCATCCTACTTCGATAAAACAATGTCAAATTATTGACTGATTGCTCTTAATGTTATTTTTTTCTGAGGCAGCAACGCGTCGGGTACCAGCTAGTTTAGTTTATAAAATACAAAAGAAGATCAATCATGCACGAAACGGGACTCGAACCTTAGAGCCCATATCAGAGGAAGATGCTCTAGACCTCCTATACCTAGACGCTTAATGTAAGACGCATGAAAATAAGATAAATTAGTGTGTAAGAATTAAGGTAATACAAATAAAACTATTTTTGATGAATTAATTATTTAGTTGAGAAGCTAATGATGCCAAAATTTTTTCCATTTATTGAGAAATAAAGTGAGAAAAATTAAGATTAGAATTGGGAGAAGTAATAAAAAAACTAATAATTGATTCTTCAGACTAATTTGATTTATTTTTGGAACAAAATAATAATAAAAAAGAGCAGGGGAAGTATTTTCTTTTACAGTAATATATTATTTAGAAAAAAAATCGAAATTCCTTAAAAAAGAATTACAAAATATTGCTTTAGAAAAACATACACTTTTTTTGCAAAATTTTAATGACATATGAAACGAATTAAAAATTTTATTATGGACAAAATGAAAAAATTCCATGTCAGAAATATTTTAATAATGTTCTTTTTAAAGTTTAGCAATAAGTTCTACAATCAGTTTGAATCATTCCATCAACTAGCTGGTTTTTAGCACTTCAATTTGATTTCCTTTGAAAATTTCTGAATGTTATTTCCATCCAAAACAATCGAAAAACTGTTAAATTGATTTATTTTATTAAAATAATCAAAATGTATATTTTCAAATTTAGATATTAAATCTGATTTTCGTATTTGTTAAACTTCATATCGAAATGATGTATGATAAATTTAATTCTGAAAAGTTTTTGATGAGTTTTGGCTCTAAGGATTGGTATTTAATTAGGAAATGAAGAGTTTATTAAAATCGAGTAGTTTCATTTTATACGTTGCTGAATAATTTTTAATAAATGGAAAAAAGTTTCATTTGCCAAAAAAAAAAAAAAAAAAAAAGGTTATTAATAGCTTCAAAATTAATGTAACGTAATTTCTCTCAAAAATGAACTAAGCAATTAACTCACAATTTCGGTCACTATTTATAAATTTCATAGCAAGAAAACGGAAAAAAATTAAGAATAAAATTCATTGCTATATTTTTAAAAATAAATGCATACGTTGTGTAATCTGTTGTGTAATGAGTCAAGTGTTTGCATACGATTCAGCCATAGGAAATTTAGATACAGGTAACATTATTAAGATATATTAAATTATTAAGATACAATTTTCTCGACATGAAATAAATATTTATAACGCTATTAATATTTTTCTGTTACATGAGAAAGGCATGGTACACAGAGGTTGAAGTTTCTTGAAAATGATATGAAAAGCGAGAAAGGCGATATTAATTACTTATTTAAACATCATAAACTTTTAACTGAAATAAAAATCCCCCAAATAAGTAATGTAGGTGCAATTGAAGGATTTACAAGAAGTTTAACCCCATTTAAAGATTGTATAATACTTATTTTTCAATTTTTTTCGAAAATAGTTGGGAAAGGGATTGGAACATTCGTCTATTGGTGATATATTACATATATCGCTAATAGACGAATAGATAGAGATATTAGAGTAGATAAATTGATTTGGTTTGGTTTAACTTATGTATATTTAATATATTTACAAACCGGCCTATAAATATATATTCCAGTATTTTGCTTATATTTATTTAAACTTGGCATAAACGATAAAGTTAAGCTTGAAACATTTTAACTCTCACAATTCATATTATTAAGATACGAAATTTTTAACTTCAGACACGATTTTGGATTACAGTTTTATTTATTTTTGCACTATTATAATCAAAAACCAAACGATAATTTTTTTACTGATAATAAAAATTCTACATATTATAAACAAAGCGTCAGATGTTTATAATAGCCACATCCGCATTGAATAAAGCAGCTGTTTATTTGTTGGATATAGAAATAAGTTGATCGATAACTAAAACATAAGGCCTTTGTTTTTTCTAGTTTTTATTTTTTTACTTTCTTGTATATGTAGTACAGATGACGTATATAAACCGCCAAAAAATTCGAGCACGAGATTTAAGCGATTTACCAAGTTTTAAAACTCCCTTTCAAAAAATATATATTTAAAAAAAAAATGTATGTTCGTATGTCCGTGTGTTTGTGACAAAGATAACTACAAAATACTATGAGCATGTCTGTTGAAATTTGATACTCAACATTTACACCAACTTTTCAGATTTCTATCAAATTTTGAGTAAAATCGGTTCAAACTCATCTTCTAACTCAATAGTTACAAAACGAGCTGATCTAGATGGATAAAATTCTGCGCACAGATTTAACATCTATAGTGTAGCACTTATCAAATTTTGAGCTAAATTTGACAATGGGTTGACTATCTATTAGTATGTATTTTTAGGGACATGTAAACACTATAATTCAAAAACGCAATGATTTAAATATATATGATTTTTGATTACTTTGGGACTATAAGTGCAGTTTCATGTCAAATATTTTGTTTCAATCGATCGAGAAAAGCATTTCTAAAAGACAAATTATATTTTCAGATGCTATTATTCACATGCCAGGGATTAATCGCCAAAAAATGTGCCAAGAATAACACGATAAGTTCAGTATAAAAGCTAAATTCAGGCCAAAAGTTAATATTTCGTAACTATTGCTCGTTAGTATCGTGTAAGTTATTCTCTGAAGTGACAATTTTATTAGAAAGTATGTGAAAAGTTTTAGAGAGACAATTTCCACTGGCTTCCTTTTTGGATGCAAGCCAAAATTCAAATTTTAATTTTAATTTCAGAGATTGTTTATCACATTTTTTACATGTTCTGTGAATTTATTTCTTTTTTCTGCAAGGAAAGTAATAGATGTGAAATACGTTTTTAGACTCTTCATAAAATAGTAAACTTATTTATTTTATCATTTATTAATTAGCTATATTATTATTTTAAATATCTATAATTAAATTAAAAATATGCATACAAATCAACAATGTTTGAATCATATGCAAGTTAATTTGTCATTATTGTTGCTGTCACGTCAAGTGAATTTATTCTATTTCCGAATAGCTATTTACTTGTATCAGATGTTTGTGAATTCAAATTCACTTCACTTCCAAAAATAAACGCTTACTCAGAAAGAAGATTATTTCGATGTAGTCAAACAAAAATTGATACCGTACAAGACATTGTAACATACCTCTTCCTGTAATAAATACCTTAAAATTATTTTCAGCGATTCGAAGTTATTTTCTCTTTGGTATCGAAACAGAATTTTCCAGTGTTCGGAATTAACGAACTTGCCAACTTTGAAGTCTTGAGTCCGGTTTTAATAGTTTTCGTTGTTATATGTCGTATTTGAAATTTCAATTTAGCATAAAAGTTTTATGAAGGCGGCCTGTCGCATTGAAAACTTCCTGTCTTGAAACCGAACGAATCGATTTAGTTGCCACAAAGGTCATAAAATCAGACAAAAGATTAAAGTTTACTTTGCCTTCTCTTATGAATAATGGATCGTCTGCACAAGCGAATATTAGAATTCGGAATTTATTTCGGAAAAGTGGCAATTTAAATGCGATTTAATCGGCCATTCATTCAAATACGCGAGTAAATATGGAATAAATGGAAACGAAGGCGGTTAAAAATAGAATTCTTTGCACAGCGGTGAGAAGAATTTCCAATTTTATTTTATTGAAGGGGGAATTTAAAGGCATTAGTGAATTAATTAGATTTACAAATCACGCATATTAAAATTTTTATTTTTTCTTTCTTTTGGGGGAAATGGAAACCATAATTATAATTTAAACTTTTATTTCAAATGCAGGAATGGCTACAGTTGTTCTCACAGCGATAAATGAAAACGATATGGAAATTTGCAGATTTAATTATTTTTTATAATTAATCTTGATCCTTTTAGTAGTTTAGTTTATTGCATAACAATAAATTAAAATTTTTATTATACATAGTGTATAATTCTTTGTGGATGTTTAATGAATTTTTATTTGTAGACATTGATTTGAATTTCATATCTCAGAAATGGTAACCTTTAAATGAATTCATTTATTTAAATTATTCCATAAATGTAAAAATAATTTAAAGAAATTTTATTTAAAGAAAGACAGGCTAAAACTTCTTATCTCAAATCGATAAAAATGTGAAATTCTACTAATATTTTAAAGTTTAAATAAATTTTCTTCGTTATTCAACTGCTTCCTATAAGACATATTGATGGAATTGCTAATAACACTAAGCAAATAATATAGTATTTAAGCTTATTCCCCTTAAGTGATTATTTCAATTTGTTGATTTTAGTAGATTTTAAGACATTAATTATGCTGTTTACAAATTCAGAAAAATAAATCCATCGGCTTCAATCTGGCCAGAGTGTGTTTTTCAATGTCACTTCTTTGTTGAAATAATCTATTCATTCTCTCTGGTTTGATGCAGAAAGAATATCACTTTTCTATATTACTGACAAATATTGTTCGAATTTTAAATAGGATTCTTCATTTCTAAATATCTCTTGGATTATTCCTATAATAATTCACGCTTTATTATCAATTTCGATTTTCTTTGAGAAAAACCACGGAATTAATACGTCTTATAGGGACCCGGTGAATCTTGTACATTTAAATCTTGTTAAATCTTCTTGATCAAATGAATCAGTTACTAATCACTGTGAAACGACGACGAATACTTTTCCTAATATCTGTGATTCGAATTATTGATTGAGCCATTATTTATCAGTAAGTATCATATTTTTTGAAATGCAAGAAATTGCCGTATTATTAATACAGAAAGATTATATTCTTCATTTGTAAACATCTTTTGTACATATAAATGGATTATTCCTTTAATAAATTTAATCTTGTATTATAAATTGGAATTTTCTTCGAAAAAAACTACGGAATTAATACGTCTTATGTAGACCCGGTGAATCTTGTACATTTAAATCTTCTTGGTCGAATGATTGAGTTACTAATCACAGTGAAATGATAATGAATATTTTGCTTTATATCTGTGATTCAAATGATTGATCGAGCCGTTATTTATAAGTACTTATCATGCTTTTTGAAATATAAGAAATTGCCGCATTAGTGATACAGAAGGATTAGTATTTTGAATCTTACAAAATAAGACACAAGGTTCTTATATCTGTTGCATTCCTTCTAACTTTTAAACGGCGACAGCTTAGGCCATGAAGTTGGTGTCCAGATATACTAAAAAGGGCATACGGTATTCGATAAGATAACTTACAATGCCATCTATCGGCGAATTTTGAAATTAATGGTCTAATCTCGTAAACAATGAAAGATACCAGGAAACAATCATTTAGAAAATTATAAAGCATTTTTATTTTAGTAAGAAGTGATACCTAGTTTATATCATTTCTCAAAAAAAGGGTGTAAAAAATGAACATTTATTTGTTTACGATTTCGTAAATAATCATTTCATATCATTTAGAGATATTCAAAGCGCGAATTTCTTCTGTGCTCAACACATGTTGGATTTTATCTGTAAGGTGGTCTTTTCCTGTTTTACTCGAGTTTCATGAAATTCTTTTGTTAAAAATAACAATCAAATAAATGTTTCTATTTTATATTCTGTTTTGAGTGCTAGTTTTTGCAAAGTAACTTTTCTTACTCAATTGAAAGTACTTTGCAAGTTTCTATTCTAATTGACTTTAGCCAGTATCTTCCACCTTTATGAAACTGGATCGGTAGTTCTAAAACCTGCCGAGAGATGGCGTTGTAAGTTACGTCACCGATAGAGCATAGCGTTTTTATTATACACTAGCTATTACCCACGACTCTGCTCGCGTGGAAATTTTGATGTATATGTGTAATAAACAATCAAAAAATGACAAAATCAAAAATAAATTAAACCTAATCTAAAAACGATATACTTTAAAGTATGAGCATATACGATAAATATATAACATGAATACAATTTAATAAGAAAAACACACAACTAACGTTAAAACAATTTATTGACATTGTTCACGCGTGAACTTTCAACGCCAGTAGGCGCAACGCACATTTCTTACTTTCCAACGTCAGTTAGGGTAAAGCAAAGCAGATTATAAATTTTTATATTTCCTTTATTCTGTTTTCTTTTAATTTAAAAGTACTTCAGAAAAATCGATTGATTAACAACATTTGATTTTAAATACATCAAACACAAAGAATATATGTAGGTTCGTTTGAAATAACCGGTCGAAATTCTCCTAAGCCTCAACTCTGTTGGGGGAAAAAACTGGAGCTCTACTTTTCTTCGGCGGAAGTTGGCATCAGCGTTTTGGCGCAAAAGTTAGTTTTTAATGAATAAAAAAATCAACCTCTCAATGAACCGGAATAAAAACTAGCCTACGTTCTATCCCTGACTATAATCTATCTTTGTGCTAAATTTCATCCAATTCCGTTCAGCCGTTCTAGCGCGATTGAGAAACAATCCATCCATTCAAACTTTCACATTAATAATATTAGTATAGATTGAGACCAACTTTATGGCTTAAGCTGTCACCATTTAGAAGTAAAAATCGCGCGCATGCGTGTTTGTAACGAATGTAACTGAGAGCCTGCACTTTCTTTTATTAATTTGAATGGTCAAAACTTCTAAATATTCTTGTTGTTTACCAGTAACCTTTAGTGATTATTTAGTTCGTGAGGATTGTAACTCGTATTTATTTTCAGTTAAAATTCATGTGCATAATTTAATATTCATGGTTTATCAATAAAGAATTTCAAGCATAAAATTGAGACAAGAATCAAAGCAACGTCATTTTAATTGTCTTTCATCTTACCTGTTTATTGTGAACATTAATCTCCCTAGTGGTGTCAAGTCCCATGATATCATAGTGTCATGTATCTTCTAAGTGAAAGTATATATATGCTTTGTATATTTTCTGTGATATAAATATCAAATTTAAATTTAGACATGATGTGACATGTAATGTCATCTTTCATTCTTCATGTAAACCATTAAAATAAGAAAACCGATTCTATTTTTGTAATTTTTTCAGTAAATCACATGGTTGTATGATTGATAAAGGAATGACAATAATGTGAAAGCAATAGGAAAAAGAAAAAAATATTGTTTAAGACTGTCTCTTAAAAATATGAAAATCAGAATTTAAAAAATATATATAAAAATTCGAGGAAGATATTGTCATTCTTCTTCTTGCATACAGCCGACCACCCCGCCACCACTGAACGTAGCAGTATCGACGGGATTTGTTGTGGTCGACGGCTGAATAAGTATTGTCCAACCTTACATTGACCGAGCAGTCAAACTAACATTCCTTCCAGGATAGTCAATAGCTGTCTTTCTCCCCATCTGCACACTCTCTAACAGTTGGAATGAAACTGTCCATCTTTGACATCACATCCTTCAGGGTTTTGAGATGACCTGGTACCATCAGTACTGTACTTAAATCATTATTGACAATCTTCAAGTCCTTCCTTAACTCTGAGACCTCCATACATTCCATTACATAGTGGCAAACCGTACCAATTTCTTCACAAAGGCATTTATTTTCCTGCGTGTTTCCATATCTTTGAAAATATGCAGGAAATCTCCCATGTCCAGATATAATTTTAATTATAATGGGGAGGATTATTATCCTACTGCTAAATCGACGTAATTAAAAGGGCAACTATTTTTCCTTTTTGAAATAACGAAAAAACAAAGATATTCATTTATTGATATTGCCAAAATTATTTCTGGAAATTATTGCCAAAATTTAACCTATTTTTTTTAACTAATTAAAATCCTAACTATAAAAAAAGCTTGCTGAAATGCACACTTTTACTTTCTCAAGTACATTTACCCCCCTTCCCACCCTGGGGGAACCTCGTAATTGAGGATGAGAAGCTTCCAACAAGATGGGCAATTCTCGCGATCTCGGTATGTACAGAAAAAGTTAGGAGACAGCTCCTTGTACACTTAGTACACTTGGCTCTTTGTAACTTAATAGTCCAGCCCTAGTTTTTTTTAGTTTTTTAGTTTTAGTTTTAGTTATATTAACTTCCCGTTTCAAAGCAACACGAGGGCTATTTTGGGACGGACCTCGTCATTTTGAACCACGGTCAGATGACGAGGACGACACCTGAACTGGCATCCCCCCTCTCCACACCCCGCCAGCGGGAGGACGTTTGGCCTGACAGATCTAACGTGCAAGAGACCCCCTCACACGACGGTTCTTCGGTGGAATCGAGTCTCGAACCTGAGAACCTTGGGTTCAGTCCAGCCCTAGAACGCCAACATGTGTATTTGAGATCTTATTATTATTAATGTTATAATTATATTAAATGTGCATGTTTTTATGATAACCTTATTTAAAGTATCCGACTACGTTAAAAACACTGGTTATTGGAGAATTTTTCTTCTTCTTGTAATTGCTTGTACTTCAGATTCTCCTCTTTCCAAAACAGTTTATCGCTACGAGGAAGGAAAGGGAATATCTAACCTATCATGCAGGAGAATTTTAAATAAATACTATTTTTTTGCTAAAATGTGTCTTTCACTTCTATTTTCTCAAAACATTAATGTTCACAAAACCTTTCCATCGTTAATATGACATATCAAAAATTAATAGAGGTATTTACGTAAAAATTAAAGCTTGTGTTTTAAGTAAAATGTCGAATGAAATGAACCAACAGTTTTATTGTTGGTCCAATACTTTTTCATTTATAGGTGTTTTTAGAAAAATTAAGTTGTGAATTGATGGGAAAAATTGTATATATACGTATATTTTTACCCGTAACTTCTTTGCATCTCTTAATTTTTCTTAGATTTTGGTTCCTTTCATTCCTCATTCTATTCTGTAACTTGCGTGCAAAGAAAAATAGGATTGATGCATTGCAATTTTGTGTAGAGAGTTAACCATTTTGGTTGAATTTCATTAGAATTTACTACAAATTTTCCTATTTCTCAAAATAAAAAATGTTTTCAAATAATTTTGTTGTGTTTATAGCATTTTATACTATAATTGACAATAAATAAAAAAAACATAGTTTTAGATTGTTTTTAAAAAAACCAATTTTTCAATTTTGTTTTTCGAACGTAGTCGGAATATAAAATAGAAAACCGTCTATATAAGTGAATCAGCTGATATTAGAATAAATTTATTATATTATAAGAGGTTTTTACATAAAAATTTCAGTTTGCGTTTGAAATAATATGGGCAATGAAATGAATCAAAATTTTAATTTTCGGTGAAATACTTTCTCTTTTATTATTATTTTTAAAAAAAAAATTAAGTCGTGAATTTAAGAACAAAATGCACATATATGTAAATTTTTACTCATGCTTTGCACCTCAAAAATTTTCTTAGCTTTTGTATCCTTTCATTCACTATTATATTATAGAATTTATGTACAAAGAAAAATAGGATTGCTGCATTACAATTTTGCGTAGAGTGTTAATGGCTTTGGTTAAATTTCATTAAAATTTTCTCATGTTTCTCAAAATGTATTATATTTTCAGATGATTATTTTTGTATTCGTAGTGTTTATAATTAACAATACATCGAAAAACCATAAATAGTTTTAAAAAAAAATTCAATTTTTCAAATTTTTTTCCTTCGAACGTAGTTGGATACCTTAAAAACATTTTCCTATAACCCTATAAATATCATTACAAATGATATACAACACCTGCATAAATAAAAACAAAACAAAAAAAAATCCTTCATAATCTCCAAAAAAGGGATAAAATTTCAATGCATTACATTTTAGATACAAAGAAAAAACCCACACTTTCCTTTTCCAAATAAGGGAAGAACTGCAACTTTCAGGATGTGATTTCGCTTTTTTTCAGACAAAGCCATTTGCTTTTCCACTCACGTTTATCAGGGAAATTCCCTACGACTTCTAACTATGCCCATTAATCTTATTCGAATGTCCTGCCGCTGAAGAGAACTCGTAGGGAAAAAAGGGACAAACGGAGTTTAGAAGTATGAATGGACCATTCTGGACATTTGTTGCTGTGTAATGAAACACCGCTGATGAGACAGGATGGAGAAATGATTTTTGTAATGGCATTCCAGACGTGTTGAAACACGGTTATGGTTGAAGAATAATCTACAGAGAATAATATAAATGACGTCATAGGCATATACAGTAAAAGTTCCTTATTCGTGTTTTCACTATTCGCGGATTAAAAAAAATGCGACGCAATTCCTATATTCGCGGCTAAGAATTTCCTTATTCGCGGATCTAATAAGTACAGACATAATAATAAAAGGATTCCAATTGGTATCCAACCCAATATCCTTTGTAAATGCCGTCAAATGGACAGATTAAAAAAAGTAAAATAGATCTTATTACAAATTTGCTTAAAGTATGTTGTTGAATACAAACTGCAAACATAGCCGAAATCGCGAATGGAATAGGACAAAATGGGTTCGAACAGATAGAATGAAGTGACATTCAGGAATTACTTGAATCACAAGATGAAGATTTGACTGAAACCGACTTAGAGGAAATGTCAAATTCACAGCCCATTGAAGAAGAGGCTTCAACAAGCACTGGATTTAATTTGAAAAATCTTAGTGAAGGTTTAAGAATGGCAAATGAGCTTTGTGATTTCTTTATGAACATCTATGTAACGAAGTCTTATTTTTAAGAGGCAAATTGCTAATGCGACTGCTGCGTATCAGTCTGAATGGAAGGAGCTTTTAAAAACTGCCAAGCAAGAGAAAATTGCGAAATTCTTCAAATCATTGCCTAAGCCTTAAGATAATTAATCAAAATGTTCAAAAACTTCAATGAAATTGATTTTTTAAAATATATTTATTCTATTTTGTCACCTATAATCCAGTATAAATTACCATTCCGTATTCACGGTTTCTGTATTCGCGGCATATTTATGAAGCATATGCCCCGCGAATAAAAAGCTTTTACTGTATATGGAATCATCTTTTTTTTTTTTTTTGAATCAATATGAAACGGAATACATTAAGGTATCCGTCTACGTTCGAAGGAAAGTTTTTTAAAAACTGGGTCTTTTAAAAACTATTTATGATTTTTAGATTTATCGTTAATTATAAACATTATAAGTACAAAAAAATATTGGAAAATGTAATATATTTTGTGAAATTGGACATTTGAATGAAATTTAAACAAAACGGTTGACACTCTACACAGAATGGCAATGCAGCTAATCCTGTTTTTCTTTGTACACAAGATATAGAATCTAATGATGAATGAAATGAACCAAAGTCTAAGAAACATTTTGAGATGCAGAGAAGTTATTGGAAAAAAATATGTATACATGCCCTTCTTCCATAAATTTACAACTTATTTTTTCTAAAAACCCTATAAATAAAAAAAATATTCCACTAAAAGTAAAGCTTTTGGTTTATTTCATCACCCATGTTATTTAAAACACATGCTGAAAATTTTATATAAGTATCTCTATTAGTTTTTGAGATATCTTGTTAACGCTGGAGAAATTTAAAAAAAATAAAGTTTTGAGAAAATTGAAGAAAAATTTTAGCTGCAAAATAAGTTTTGCCTAAACTTTACTTGCACGATAGGTCAGACCTTCCTTTTCCTAGAAAAGATAAACAGTTCTGGAAAAACAAAAATATGAACTGCAAAAAATAACAGCAGAAAAAATTCGCCAATGTTTGTGATAACCAGTGCTTTTAATGTAGTCGGATATCTTAATATAGAGGTAGGAAAATAACGAAATGTGTGAATTAGTTTCATTTTTAACCATATTACTAAATTAAAAAAGTTAGGATCTTTTAATATATTTTACGGATGTAAATGGATTATATTTTTTTCCGCTAAGAAAATTTAATCAGTATGGATTTCATTTACCTTAATTTGAACAGCACTTGCAGATAAATCATGATTAAAAGATTTAGAAAATTTCTGTCGTGGCTAGAAAGTATCAGCTATCGAATACTATTTAATCGTCAATTTTTTTTCTGTTACAAAAAAAAAGCGTTTTCTCGAAAGACTTAAAGACACCTGTCAAAAGCTGTGAGTCAAAGTTGAGAATTAAAAATAAGGAGTCCTTATGAAAAGTTAAAAAGAATGACTCTATCAAGAGAGAAGAATTAAAAAATAGTGTGTCCCAGTGAAGAATTAAAAAGCAATGAATCAAACTATATCAAAAAGTCAAACAGCAGTTATCCATAGACTAGAGTTAAAAAGTAGGGAGTCAAAAAAGAGTGAAGAATTAAAAAGCAGTGTGTCAAACTAGAGGGAGGGAAGAGTTAAAAAGTAGTGAGTCAAAGTAGAGTAAAGTGTTTAGAAATAGCAAGTCTCAGTCAAGAATGAAAAAGTAATTAATCAAACTAGAGTAAACAGTTTAACAGTTGTGAGTCCCAGTGAAGAGTTAAAAAGTTGTGAGTCAAACTAAAGTGAAGAATTAGAAAGTATGAATCAAGTTAGAATTCACAAGTGGAGCTGACATCTCAAAAAGAAAGGACGGAACATGGAAAATGATAACAGGTCATTAACACATCGAATGAATATATTGCTGATGCCAAAGAAAATTGTGAAAAATGTCCCGTCGAAAAAATATTATAGTAATTGCAAAATTTATTCCAAAATACAGATGAATCTTAGTAAATTAGCAATATATGCAAAGTAAAAAGGAATACAGTTGAATTAAAATTACAACAAATAGAAAAGAATCCAGCCTGCGGACTTTTTCAATATATATATATATATATATATATATATATATATATATATATATATCGGTGGAGTTCAATCGATTTTGAGATGACAAAAACCAATCTTTTTTCTAAATACTGCTTCATGCGTAATCTTGTTATAGTGTAATGCATCTCGGGATTGTTTCAAACCATTTTAAACTATTTAGTGACTTTAATTAACTACGACAATTCGTAAGAATTCAGAGAATAAATAATTCGGAAATCAAGGTGCGACTTTAGTGGGCGATGAATCACAAAATGTTAAAACCTTCTGCATTTTTTTCTAATAGCCCTAAAAGCGGAAAATGGATGCCTCGAAAGCTATAAATCGCCAATTTGTTGACTGCGCATTTTGAAGCTTCTTAAACCTCAAAGCAAATCAACATCATGTTCACACATAATAAAAATAGTTCTTCAGTAGCAATCGACATTTTGTTTAATCAAATTCAATATTTCAAAAATTATATTTACTTTATTAAAAAATATTCAATTTCATGAAGTTGTTGTTAAGGGCCTTTAGATACACACTAATATTTGCTAAATCATTTATCGGTGAAATTGCCGCTCGTAACATTCTATTTACTGTTAGTATGAATTGTCCCTTGATTAGTTTCTGATAATTTTTTTTAAAGAAGAGATTTAATAAAAACTTTTAAGCATAAAAATCGAAAATGTTCTTTCTATTATATTTTCAAGCATCCATGTCTTTATCAATTTGGCATACAATTTTATATTTATCGACGGTTCTTCTAAAAGCGTTATTTTCCTTAAGGTTTGTAATTATTTTTACACGTGTTCACTTAACATGATTTGTTCCATTTTTATTAAACAAGTCCTTCATTTGTGTGTTCTTAAACTGCAAATTTGCCAATTCCGTTTTTCCAGACATTAATCAGAATTCAACTGTTTTATATAATTGAAGTTTGATTCGATACAAGTGGTGCCCCCTGTAGTGGAGTCGAGAATAATCAGTGAGAGATTCCATAATATTCGTTGTGTAGAAATTCGTTACGAAATGCAAATTAAAACCTAAAAAAATCACCTTTAGATATTTGTTTTTCGGTTTCACGTTTAGAATTAAAAATAATTTACCTGTTTTTGTTACTTTTGTAACTTTTATTATGAAAGACTGACTGAAATTTGACATTACATTATCTTATTCAATACAATCATAAACTTTTGTCTCTGACAAGATGCAAAATATATTCCAAAATCAAATCGATATTGGGGTTTAGTCATTATATGATCCTAATTTGACTTATTTATTGTTCTCACACTCTATCCTTATAATGAAGCTCAATGTGTGTGTGTGTTAGCTCTCTACAGACCTACAGCTACCAAATTTGGTACATGTATACCTTGGTGGTCAGGAATGTGCACCTCGGAGCCCTTTCTCCGAATTTTTAATTAGAATTTGAATGAATTAAAAATTAGGATAAACTTCGTCGGTTTTCCGCTATAACTTCCGAAAATATTATCGCACAAACATGATTTTTACATAAAATTAAAGATTAAAATAATAGTTTTCTAATGGTTTTAGTGTTTTGGCATATCACTTAAGCTTCTTTTTTAGCGAATTTTTAAAGAAATATTTTAACTATATTTTTGATGAATAATTCTTGAACTATTATATAAATTATTGTAATTATTCAGTAGTATACATAATGATTCTCTTAAACATATTAAAAAAAAATGCTTGGTTTCTGTAAAAAAAATGCTTTTATATCAATTTGCAGTTTAATCGTTTCCGCTTTAATTTAAAGTTGAAAATTTGCGAGAGTCGATAGATAATTAGAGATATAAATAGTACATTATGGGCTTAAGGCTTTTATAATTGAATGAGTGAATTAAATGACTATCAAAATTTGAGCCTTAAAAATATTTTGATGAAATAGCTATCAAGAGACGTCACATAAAATATTTAATGACAATGACAACTCACATAAAGAATTTAATTGACAATGACGTTACATAAAGCATTTAACTGATAATTTTAAACAGTAATAAGATTGGCAAACCAGCTGGTCGCCAAAGGCGGCTAGTATATAATAGAAACTAATTTTATTGAAATTAACTGTATCTGAAGGAATTGTATCCAAGAAAGATGTAAGTTTTAGAAAGGAATTATTGAACGTTCTTTGCCTTCGAGTTCGTCAAAAATTGTAGACGGGATTACTGCAAGCGTATCTGTTGAATTCAAGTATACTTTCGCTGGTTTGGTACAGAAATTTGAAGTACGAGAAATCGATTCGGATTACAGGTTGACATTTTAACGTGGCTCAATACGATGAAGTTCATCTCAAAATAGTACTTTGTAAGCTTCGAAACGGGACGTTATTTTTTTAAAAAAAATCTAAATTGTAAATACACTTAAAAAAAGTAACACTGGAAGTCAAATTAAATTTTTATTAAAATAAATCACCTCTTAATCGGTCATTTTTCTTCCTTCTAGGAATCCTTTTAATTTGCGAAATTAAATGCTTTCATTTAGTTAAAGGCTTTGAGTTTAAACGTTCGTTGTTTTTTCAGAGAGACATTCGACAATTATATTCTTTCGATTCTTATTTGGTATAAAATTATTTTTTATCCTCTAATCGCGACTTTAATTATTTTAATGAGGATGAAGAGGAAATTCAGGGAATCATTTCCCTTTTAAGTTTAATGATGCAAAAAATTTGCTTTGATAAAAAGAATAGCGACTTTTCTTCGAATCCACTTCCGAAATTGGATTTTATCGTTTGCTTAGAATTTTATAACTCGAACTTTTCACTTCCGGAACAAAAAAAAATATTTCTTCAAATGCCAAACAAACTCCTTTGAAAAACAAATGCGGGTAGTTTGTGAACCAAGAACTTTTGAATTCTTTCTTCCTTTATAAAGAACTTCCTGACAGCTTAAATTTCCGAAATGAAAAGTCAAAATCAATCAAATATATTCTTAAATTTCATATTCTAATGGACATAAGTATGAGTGGCAAATGTTTGTCCGCTCACTTGGATTAACGCCGTCGTATTTCATCATCTTCCACGGTCAATGGTTTATTTATACAATAATATTATTAATTTTTTTCTTATTTGTCAATTGATAAAATAATATTATTACTTTTTTATCGTTTGCTTATTGCTGACAATCATATAATTAATTTTATTTATTTGTTCATCGTTAGCAATAATATTATTTTTTATCGTTTGCTTATCTCTGACAATAATAT